>JAQBSW010012072.1:0-17933 GCA_029291075.1 Eudiplozoon nipponicum | reverse complement strand
TTATATTAGGATTTTGACGCGGACCGGACGCACCCTTTAACGGTTGGTGCACAATTTCTGTTATTGAACAGAACATTTTGGGTAAATGCACGCTGTAAATGCCATAGACTACAAATGCAGTAACAATTATATTAGGATTTTGACGCGGACCGGACGCACCCTTTAACGGTTGGTGCACAATTTCTGTTATTGAACAGAACATTTTGGGTAAATGCACGCTGTAAATGCCATAGACTACAAATGCAGTAACAATTATATTAGGATTTTGACGCGGACCGGACTCACCCTTTAACGGTTGGTGCACAATTTCTGTTATTGAACAGAACATTTTGGGTAAATGCACGCTGTAAATGCCATAGACTAGAAATGCAGTAACAATTATATTAGGATTTTGACGCGGACCGGACTCACCCTTTAACGGTTGGTGCACAATTTCTGTTATTGAACAGAACATTTTGGGTAAATGCACGCTGTAAATGCCATAGACTAGAAATGCAGTAACAATTATATTAGGATTTTGACGCGGACCGGACTCACCCTTTAACGGTTGGTGCACAATTTCTGTTATTGAACAGAACATTTTGGGTAAATGCACGCTGTAAATGCCATAGACTAGAAATGCAGTAACAATTATATTAGGATTTTGACGCGGACCGGACTCACCCTTTAACGGTTCGTACACAATTTCTGTTATTGAACAGAAAATTTTGGCTAAATGCACGCTGTAAATGCCATAAACTAGAAATGCAGTAACAATTATATTACGATTTTGATGCGAGCCGGACTCACCCTTTAACGGTTAATGTACAATTGCTGTTGTTGAACAGAACATTTTGGGTGAATGCACGCAGTAAATGCCATAGACTTGAAATCCAGTAACAATTACATTAGGATTTTGACGAGCACCGGGCTCACACTTTAACGTTTAATGTACAATTGCTGTTTTTGAACAGAACATTTTGGGTAAAAGCACGCTTTAAATGCCATAGACTAGAAACTCAGTAACAATTATAATAGGATCTTGACGAGCGCAGGCCTCAGTCTTTTACGGTTAGTTCACAATTTCTGTTACTGAACAGAACATTTTGGGTAAATGCACGCTATAAATGCCATAGACTAGAAATCCACTAACAATTATATTAGGATTTTGACGCGGACCGGACTCACCTTTTAACGGTTGGTGCACAATTTCTTTTATTGAACAGAATATTTTGGGTAAATGCACGCTGTAAGTGCCATGGACTAGAAATCCACTAACATTTATATCAGGAATTTGACGCGGACCGGACTCACCCTTTAACTGTTGGTGCTCAAATTCTGCTATTGAACAGAACATTTTGGGTAAATGCACGCTGTAAATGCCGTAGACTAGAAATCCAGTAACAATTATATTACGATTTTGACGAGGACCGGACGCACCCTTTAACGTTAAATACTGTTTGTTGCGAAGAACTAATATATATGCAAGTATGTATTAGGTTTTGCGAACCTAGTAACAAATTAGTTCAGTTGTGACCAGAAGGATAAACCAAAGGCAGCATGAACGGAAAGTATAATCTCATGCACATTCGTTTCGTGCTTACTGGCGACTCATCAGTAGGAGCCGGTATTACGCCCTTTAACCACTATATATCTGGTAGAAGAATGTGGAATAATAGGACGGTACAATCTCCTAGACGAATGTGTAAACCTGTAATAGTGAAGCTAACATAATCTGAAGTCAACGACAATACGACTTCAATGCTAACTCACACTATATATAATATATATACCGAGTCTGTAAAGGATACTAACACTATGGCTATTGTGTTAGTAACTGATACCTTTTCGAAATCGATGAGTACCGGATACTAACACTATGGTTTCCGAGTCGGTACATGATACCAACCTGATGGATATAAATTTATGCTAAAGTTCACCCAAATTGAGAATTACAACAATTTCCGAACACCTGTTACTCCAGTTAAACCATACACTCTGGCCTTCATCGATATCAGTTATCACATTTCGCGGTAAGCATGACATCATTCAATTCAATATATTACAGTTAAATACTGTTTGTTGCGAAGAACTAATATATATGCAAGTATGTATTAGGTTTTGCGAACCTAGTAACAAATTAGTTCAGTTGTGACCAGAAGGATAAACCAAAGGCAGCATGAACGGAAAGTATAATCTCATGCACATTCGTTTCGTGCTTACTGGCGACTCATCAGTAGGAGCCGGTATTACGCCCTTTAACCACTATATATCTGGTAGAAGAATGTAGAATAATAGGACGGTACAATCTCCTAGACGAATGTGTAAACCTGTAATAGTGAAGCTAACATAATCTGAAGTCAACGACAATACGACTTCAATGCTAACTCACACTATATATAATATATATACCGAGTCTGTAAAGGATACTAACACTATGGCTATTGTGTTAGTAACTGATACCTTTTCGAAATCGATGAGTACCGGATACTAACACTATGGTTTCCGAGTCGGTACATGATACCAACCTGATGGATATAAATTTATGCTAAAGTTCACCCAAATTGAGAATTACAACAATTTCCGAACACCTGTTACTCCAGTTAAACCATACACTCTGGCCTTCATCGATATCAGTTATCACATTTCGCGGTAAGCATGACATCATTCAATTCAATATATTACAGTTAAATACCGTTTGTTGCGAAGAACTAATATATATGCAAGTATGTATTAGGTTTTGCGAACCTAGTAACAAATTAGTTCAGTTGTGACCAGAAGGATAAACGGTTGGTGCACAATTTCTGTTATTGAACAGAATATTTTGGGTAAATGCACGCTGTAAGTGCCATGGACTGGAAATCCACTAACATTTATATCAGGATTTGGACGCGGAACTGACTCACCCTTTAACGGTTGCTGCACAATTTCTGTTATTTAACAGAACATTTTCGGTAAATGCTCGCTGTAAATGCCATAGAATAGAAACCCGGTAACAATTATATTACGATTTTGACGCGGACCGGACTCACCCTTTAACGGTTGGTGCACAATTTCTATTATTGAACAGAACATTTTGGGTAAATGCTCGCTGTAAATGCCATGGACTAGAAATACAATAACAATTATATTGGGATTTTGAGGCGGACCCGACTCACACTTTAAAGGTTGGTGCACAATTTCTATAATTGAACAGAACATTTTGGGTAAATGCGCGCTGTAAATGCCATGCACTAGAAATCCAGTAACAATAATTTTACGATTTTGACGCGGACCGGACTCACACTTTAACGGTTGGTGCAAAATTTCTGTTATTGAACACAACATTTTGGGTAAATGAACGCTGTTAATGCCATAGACTAGAAATCCACTAACAATTATATTAGGATTTTGACGCGGACCGGACTCACCCTTTAACGGTTGATGCACAATTTCTCGTATGAACAGAACATTTTGGTAAATGCCGCTGTAAATGCCATGGACTTCGTAGGTCACACAATTATATTAGGATTTTGACGCGGACCGGACTCAGCATTTACGGTTGGTGCTCACTTTCAGTATTGAACAGAACATTTTGGGTAAATGCTCGCTGTAAATGTCATGGACTAGAAATCCATTAACAATTATATTACGATTTTGACGCGGACCGGACTCACACTTTAACGGTTGGTGCAAATTTCTATTATTGAACAGAACATTTTTGGTAAATGCACGCTGTAAATGCCATAGACTACAAATGCAGTAACAATTATATTAGATTTTGAGCGCACCGGACTCACCCTTTATCGGATGGTGCACAATTTCTCTTATTGAACAGAACATTTTGGGTAAATGCACGCTGTAATGCCATAGACTACAAATGCAGTAAGATTATATTAGGATTTTAACGCGGACCGGATTCACCATTTAGTGGTTGGTGCACAATTTCTGTTATTGAACAGAACATTTTGTGCAAATGCACGCTGTATATGCCGTAGACTAGAAATCCACTAACAATTATATTAGGATCTCGACGAGGACCGGGCTCAGCCTTTTACGGTTAGTTCACAATTTCTGTTACTGAACAGAACATTTTGGGTAATTCAACGCAGTAAATGCCATAGACTACAAATGCAGTAACAATTATATTACGATTTTGACGCGGCCGTACGCACCCTTTAACGGTTGGTGCATAATTTCTGTTATTGAACAGAACATTTTAGGTAAATGCACGCTGAAAATGCCATAGACTATAAATCCAGTAAGAATTATATTAGGATTTTGACGAGGACCGGACTCACAAAAATTGTGCACCAACCGTTAAAAGGTGAGTCCGGTCCGCGTCAAAATCCTAATATAATTGTTACTGTATTTGTAGTCTATGGTAATTACAGCGTGCATTAACCCAAAATATTCTGTTCAATAACAGAAATTGTGCACCAACAGTTAAAAGGTGAGTTCGGTCCGCGTGAAAATCCTAATAAAATTGTTACTGGATTTGTAGACTATCGGAATTACAGCGTGCATTTACCAAAAATGTTCCGTTCAATAACAGAAATTGTGCACCAACCGTTAAATGGTGAATCCGGTCCGCGTCAAGATCCTGCTATAATTGTTACTGGATTTGTAGTCTATGGCAATTACAGCGTGCATTTACCCAAAATGTTCTGCTCAAGAACAAATATTGTGCACCAACCGTTAAAACGTGAGTCCGGTCCGCATCAAAATCCTGATATAATTTTTACGGCATTTGTAGTCTATGGCAATTACAGGGTGCATTTATCCAAAATGTTCTGTTCAATAACAGAAATTGTGCACCAACCGTTAAAAGGTGAGTCCGGTCCGCGTTAAAATCCTAATATAATTGTTACTGGATTTGTAGTCTATGGCAATTACAGCGTGCATTAACCCAAAATGTTCTGTTCAATAACAGAAATTGTGCACCAACCGTTAAAAGATGAGTCCGGTCCGCGTCAAAATCCTAATATAATTGTTACTGCATTTGTAGTCTATGGCAATTACAGCGTGCATTTACCCAAAATGTTCTGTTCAATGACAAAAATTGTGCACCAACCGTTAAAAGGTGAGTCCGGTCCGCGTCAAAATCCTAATATAATTGTTACTGTATTTGTAGTCTATGGTAATTACAGCGTGCATTAACCCAAAATGTTCTGTTCAATAACAGAAATTGTGCAACAACAGTTAAAATGTGAGTTCGGTCCGCGTCAAAATCCTATTAAAATTGTTACTGGATTTGTAGACTATCGGAATTACAGCGTGCATTTACCCAAAATGTTCTGTTCAATAACAGAAATTGTGCACCAACCGTTAAATGGTGAATCCGGTCCGCGTCAAGATCCTGCTATAATTGTTACTGGATTTGTAGTCTATGGCAATTACAGCGTGCATTTACCCAAAATGTTCTGCTCAATAACAAATATTGTGCACCAACCGTTAAAAGGTGAGTCCGGTCCGCATCAAAATCCTGATATAATTTTTACTGCATTTGTAGTCTATGGCAATTACAGCGTGCATTTACCCAAAATGTTCTGTTGAATAACAGAAATTGCGTACCAACCGTTAAAAGTTGTGTTCGGTCCGCGTCAAAATTCTAATATAATTGTTACTACATTTGTAGTCTATGGCAATTTCAGCGTGAATTTACCCAAAATGTTCTGTTCAATAACAGATATTGCGCAACAACCGTTAAAAGGTGAGTCCGGTCCGCGTCAAAATCCTAATATAATTGTTATTAGATTTGTAGTCTATGGCAATTACAGCGTGCATTTACCGAAAATGTTCTGTTCAATAACAGAAATTGCGCACCAACCGTTAATAGGTGAGTCCGGTCCGCGTCAAAATCCTGATATAATTGTTAATGCATTTGTAGTCTAAGGCAATTACAGCGTGCCTTTACCCAAAATGTTCTGTTCAATAACAGAAATTGTGCACTAACCGTTAAAAGATGAGTCCGGTGCGCGTCAAAATCCTGATATAATTGTTAATGGATTTGTAGTCTATGGCAATTACAGCGTGCATTTAACAAAAATATTCTGTTCAATATCAAAAATTGTGCACCAACCGTTAAAAGGTGAGTCCGGTCTGCGTCAAAATCCTTATACAATTGTTACTGGATTTGTAGTCTATGGCAATTACAGGGTGCATTTACCCAAAATGTTCTGTTCAATAACAGAAATTGTGCACCAACCGTTAAAAGGTGAGTCCGGTCCGCGTTAAAATCCTAATATAATTGTTACTGGATTTGTAGTCTATGGCAATTACAGCGTCGTGTCATGATAATAATCTTGGAAGGTCGAAACGCGTTAGTACGTGTGATTCACGGTGGTTTTGTCGTATTGTTCGACTAGTTAGAGGCATTGGGATTGGTGTTTATACTCAACTCGCAAACATGATTAACAGAATTGTTATCACCACCCGCGCAATCAATGATCGTTTCATTGTTCAAACCAATGCGTTCTACGTGAGGCGGAATCATTAGCAAATATCAATAAAGGAATACGCTTTAAAAAACGCTTTTGGCAGTTCTGTAAAACTGTATACATTGACATTTTATCACCTGCAGAGGAATATCTCTTGTGTGTTGAAGATTGATGGCAAAAGCATTGTAACTCCACTACGTGGCAGGCACACCTCCATAATTCTCGCATTAGTTACGAAACGTTACAAGTCAAAATGAGGATGCTGAATTTCCACTTACCCTTCACAAGTTCCGCAAAAGCGCTGGAGTGGGCGCGTAACGAGGGCGAAGATTTTGGCATCAGAAACTGAGGTGCTTGTCATTCACGTCCAACACCTTGATGTGGACGCAGACGGAACTTGAAAGTTTTATTTCGGCTAGATCCGACGGTGGTGATGTTGATGATTGCTCAACTACATCACGTCGAGTATGGCAGACCATTGCGTTCGACCACACGAAACCGGTCTACTGGATGAATTGCCTTTTCTACACTATACAATTCTTAGTTTATACTGACATATGTAAGCAATTAATGGGTCAGGTGTTTATATCAAGACCGCAACCTTGATTATAATAATTGTTATCAACACCCGCGCAACCAATGTTCGTTTAATTAGTATTATTATTTTTTTTAATTTTTATTATTATTATTATAACAATAATAATAATAATAATATTTATTATTATTATTTTTATTATTTTTAATATAATAATTACTACAGTTATTATTATTATTATTATTATTATTATTATTATTATACATTTGGAATATAAATACAAAACAGGATGCAATATTTTAAAAAAAATAGGAAGAATTTTGATAAATTAATGCATAAGTTGGACGCAAAACAGAAACGAGGCATTGTTAGTACTGTACCATCTTAATAATGAGCGATAAAAATACTGCCAATATAAAAGATAAACTATCATTGTGGATTATTTAATTCACAAAGCAAGCCAAATAAAAATAATTAATCATTTGTTAGTCAACAGACGAAGACAGACAATGCACGGAGCTTACATATTGTGGGCTAAATGGAATTACTAGGTAAGTTAAGAAACTCGCAATGATTAATTTATGAAAGACCCAAGTGGTAAAAATTGGCCGTTAAACGAACAACGGCTGCGCGGGCCGGTGATAACATTTACTATAATCAAGGTTGCGATCTTGATATAAGCACCTGACCCATTAATTAATTACATATGTCAGTATAAACTAAGAATTGTATAGTGTATATAAGGCAATTCATCCAGTAGACCAGTTTCGTCCTTATTGAGAACTCATCATGTACTGGCCAGAATTTGCCGCGGGCAGGACTCGAACCTGGGCACGTCTGCTTCGGAATTTGGTACTCTAACCACTGAGCCATCCTGCCGCACACTACACTGCACACAATTTTCAGTTATATACTAACTAATTTAACTTGGTTAGTCTATTTTTCCTTAAGGTGGAGCTCATATGGCATCCATTTAGACCCAAAGTTCCAACTAACCATCCCAATCTGTCATTACTGAACAGACACCACACTACATGGGGAACTGGTATTGAAATGAACATTTATATAATTAAACGAACATTGGTTGCGCGGGTGGTGATAACATTTTTTATAATCAAGGTTGCGGTCTTGATATAAACACCTGACCCATTAATTACTTGCATATGTCAGTATAAACTAAGAATTGTATAGTGTAGAAAAGGCAATTCATCCAGTAGGCCGGTTTCGTCCTTATTGAGAACTCATCATGTACTAGCCTGAATTTGCCGCGGACAGGGCTCAAACCAATGACCCACCCGATCTACAGACTGAATTTCGTTTTATCAATTTATACTGACAAATAAAAGTGGTTAATGTGTCAGCTGCTTATACCAAGAGCGCAACCTTGATTAAATTAAAATTGGCCGTTGCCTGAATTTATTAACAGTTATCTTCATGTTTCTGCCGTTATGGATGTTTTCAAAATCAAACTTCAAATATAGGTGATTAGTTTCGGTCGTATACAAATAGTTCTCAAATGCCAAGAAACAAGAAGATATTCTTCTTAATTTGCTCATTATTTATTTACAAATAATTACATACACACATATGTATTTTTTCCTTCGGAATGCGAGCTTCAATAAAATTCATACTACCCATTCAGCATAGTAAAATGTAAAGAAAAGTTTGTCATTTTGTATAAACGTTTATTTCTCATACTCTTCTCAATTATCTACAAATGAGCATATATATCTTTTTGAGAGGAACAAAACGCAGAAAATGTTTACGTGGAGAGAGTGTGAAGTAAAGAAACAACCAATCAAATGCGTGCGTCACCTCTAGTTCAATCTCAATGCCTGAATATGCTTCTTCTGCTGGCATAAATCCGGCCTCAGTTTGGTTATGTCTTTATTGCATTCAGTAATTATCTTAAATGTCACGTCTGGAAAACATATGTGTAAGGTTTCAACCAAAGGGTTGCGCAATTACAGACATGTATTCACCTTTTGATTTAAAACATACGTTTAAGTTGAAATGTTCTCTCATTCGAGTAATTTACCGTCTGGTCGATCGGCCTACGTAAGTTGATCGACAACTTGCACACGTATATTGGTAAATGATAGTTGAGATCGACGTTAACGACTGTTTTTCATTAATTCCTCATAAAGGGAAGTGTAGTTTAGCTGCATTATATGTGCGTGTATCTTTAAACGTAAAGGGAATAACAAGTATTTTATAAAAAAATCACGTAACAAAAGAAAAATAGATCACTTGAACGAGAGCGCAGGTCTTTGATTAAATCGGATACAAAATGTGCATGGAACAAATGCAAAATAGGAAATACCTGCCATCACTCCGACTATAATAGGAGAGCATGCAGGCAGAAATTTCCCGTCTTTAAATTTGCATGAGACGTAAAATCAATAATGATTAAAGTTGAGAGAATTATGTTATGACAAGTTGATTATCAAAAACCGCTGAGTGAAAAAACTGACAGCAAATATGATTTAAGTGATCTTTTGTATTTCGATTCTGGCAATATATTTTCATACCTTGAATAATCGAACTCCTTCTGCAATGGAATGTTTACATATTTTTTATATTGCGAAACTGTGCCTATATATGTATCACGGCCATGTTTAGGGTAGTTTGCATCCTTTCAGACACAGAACACTGCTTTTCGGCTATTTATGTATGCAGGATACAGGCAAATCCACACTGTTGTCAGTTTACCAGTCACGTTTATTGACCCACTTGTATGATTAAGAATAGTCCTCATTTTTGTAAGATATGTCATTTTCTAGGACAGCCTTTTCCGTTTGTTTGAATTATTATTAAAATGCCTACTAACTTTTAAATTGGACTAGAGTAAACTAGGAGTGCGGCGATTGTGTTCCATCGTGAAAATGTGATTACCATTCAAAAGGCTATTTCGATTACAAGCCAGTGAATATAAATGAGTGCGCGTATAACGGCTGGTTTTCAATATATCATTTGTTGTTTTCAATTGTCGTTCCTACTGTGTTAATCGCGGCGATTAATTGACTGATCAATTGGCGTCGAAACATATATATCTGCGCTACCTTCTCTTCCATTGATATAACTAAACATTTTTTGATAAAATTTCTTAGAACGGAATTTTAGTTCGCGTAGAGCGGTAGTTTTGTTATGTTGTTCGACGTATGGTTAAATGCAATGGAATTGGTGTTTACTTCAAGCTCGCAAACTTGATTTAAAGAATTGTTACCAACAACCGCGCAATCAATTATTGTTAAATTGTAGCGCTGTGATCGTTCGAGCGGATGCCACAATTGACGGTTGCATGACAATTGATAGCACTCGTAGGTCGGTAAAATCTTGACTCCTTTTCAATTTACATGTGCACAGCTTGTTATTTTCAATCGATTGATGGGTTCTCACTGGTTCCTTGGCACTGACGCCGTCTTTACACTTCTTGTCCGTAAATGTTTGTGAATTAAGTTTTGCCGATTGTTGCCCCGAATTTTCGAGACTTCATTTCCAGTCCCATCTTCAGGGTTGACACCATACTCAAAGAAGAAAAACAATTTCTGACAAGTTGTATGTCCTCATTCAAGATAGATCTATTTATGTTTATTTCAATTACTGAAATCAAACAAACCACCAAGGTTCGAGTAACTGCTTCCGATGCGTCGATACAAATCATGCGTCACCTGTTCACCCCAGGAAGTCGACAAATTGTAATGGCACTGAACAGTTGAAGAAAAAAATTTCTCTATTATCAAACTAAGCGTTGTTGTCTGAGTCAAATAAGCCTAGTTTCCGTCCAACCGTGCATGATTTACTGAAAAATTATTTTGCTATCATAGTTTTTTATTATTAAAACAAGCCTGTCCACATTGTAATGGCGTAACAGAGCTATTTGGTTTGCAGTTTAATTGCATTTTCAGATAAAATTGACACCTCACTTTGCATGAGACATAAACTTGGCTAATTGGTGACTTAACCACAATACTCGCAATAGCAGATTTAATCACTGCAATAAAGTGAGAAGGAACTTTACATGCAAACAGGCACACACACAGACACAAACGCATACACACTTACCAATCAGCTAAAACAAGAAATAGAAAACAGATTAATATTTGTTGCCACCCCCATAATCAAATTCAAACCCAGAATGTATACAAATGAAAGATTGTAAAGCGAAGCTTAGTAATCTCGAAATAAATGGCCGTTATCCACTTTGTTCCTAATGTGTTTTTTCTTCTTAATTAGAAATATACTGTGTAATATTCGAAGGCAATGTACATAATATATATATATATATATATATATATATATATATATATATATATATTGATAGTTTTATTCACCATTAATAAATCTATTTCTACAGTATCTACAGCCATTATTCTGGATTCGTTATATATATATATATATATATATATATATATATATATATATATATATATATATATATAGATGTATATTGCCACCCGCATAATCAAATGTAAACCCAGAATGTATATAAATGAAAGATTGTAAAGCGAAGTTTATATATATATATATATATATATATATAAATATATATATATATATATATATTAGACAGCCAAAAAATTCATCTACTCGGTAATGATTATATTCTTTAAGAGTAACTTCTGTGCATTAATCAGGGTTGCCACATAGTCGAATCGAATTCCGAAGTAATTAGTTCGGACAAATTGCTTTGGCTTTCTTATGCAACGCTAATTCATAATAGTAACTTGCATACAGGTGCATGCAAAATTAATTACCAATTAATTCAGCCACAAGATAGATTATGTGAAGTGGTGCTTTCTCACGGTCCAATGGTGTTTTTGTCATCAAATAGAAACTCCTGACATTTCCAAGACCATAGGTGTTTTGTGCCGACAAACTGCCAAGTCCAAAAGGCGTCTTCGTACTATCCGCTGGTGCGCCAATGTCGTCCGTTAATGCACTGTCCTTCTCTGTAAACTGACGCATGTTTTATTGGTCATCCATGAAGTGGTTTAATACGCCCACGGAGGGGTTCGGAGGCTTTTGTGTCTGACACTAGCCGAACGACTGCTAATCCTTGACCGATGTCGAGAAATTTACGCTGATTGGCCCGACCTCATGGAATCACCTATGTTCTCGCGTTCATTAAAATGATTACCGACTATGTAGACCAAATAAACGTGGCAGCCGGACAGTACCAGCAGCCTTTTTAAAAAGTTATAAGACCAGAACGATTTGTAAATAACCAATGATGAATAACTTAATAAACGTTCTTATTTTTACTCAATAAAATATGACGTATCATTTATTTAATATCAACAGGCAAACTGGTATAGTAAATTTTAAAAGCGAATTTTAAAGATTTTTTGTTTTAAAAGTAAATCACACAGCAAATTAACAAAAATAATATTTAAATCGTGCACAATTTAAAGAAAGTTTTCAAAAACATACAGCCGTGATGCTTACTTACCACCGATTATGCGACAATTCATCTCACTCGCCAGACAATCAAGATTGCTGATATATATATATATATATATATATATATATATATATATATATATGTATTCGTATATATATAGTGTATACACGTAGGTATAGTTATATTTAGATATATAGATATTTATAAAAGATGTGGGAGTAACCCACATAGTTGCTTATATGTTTATCTATATATATAGATATATACGATATTTTAATACAGAAACTAATTCATATAGGATCTGAGTATAAATGTGTACTGAGCGGAAAGACGATTTAGTTAGTGTAACTTCCGTATTCGGTCTTGTCAAAATGATAGAATAATACTCTATAGAGTTTCAATAGTTTTTTAATCTCCCTGTATATAACCGATTGCAAGCTGGATGGAATTAGGTGAACTGGGGGGCAGGTGAGGATTACAGCAATATAGAATTCAAAATTTGTTGATCTTTCTATGCGTCCGGTACAGCAATTAAAATATAGACATCATTGATAGGCGTGTATGTCAATCCATTAGGTGTGCTTATAGTTAAAATACACATGTTTATAGGTAGATGTGTGCGCAGAGGGGGACAGGGATAAGTTTTTGTATACATTTGAGTATTAGAGACTAGGTATGAAGACCGGATATTAGGAAGACAATTAAAATATATATAAATATATCTGTCTTGAATGAGGATACCACATTTGCCACAAGTTGTGTTTTACTCCTGTGCGTATTGTGTCAACACTGAAGATGAGACTGGAAATAACGTCTCGAAATATCTGTCAAAGATCAATGGCGGATCTTGATCCTAAAGCGCTTTCAGACAATCAGCTAATTGAAGGCTTAAAGGAGAAGGGACAAGTGAGAACCCATCAACTGAGGCCAAAAATAACATCATCTGAAAAGACAAAAGGTTCAAGATTTTGCCGACCTATGAGTGCTAACAATTGTCCCGCACAAGAAAAATGCGGTCAAATCCGAAACGATAAAGGGTGAGTCCGGTCCGCGTCAAAATCCTAATATAATTGTTACTGCATTTCTAGTCTACGGCATTTACAGCGTGCATTTACCCAAAATGTTCTGTTCAATAACAGAAATTGTGCACCAACCGATAAAAGGGTGAGTAGGGTCCGCGACAAAATCCTAATATAATTGTTACTGCATTTCTAGTCTAGGGCATATACAGCGTGGCATTTACCCAAAATGTTCTCTTCAATAACAGAAATTGTGCACCAACCGATAAAGGGTGAGTCCGGTCCGCGTCAAAATCCTAATATAATTGTTATTGCATTTGCTAGTCTACGGCAATTACAACGTGCATTTACCCAAAATATTCTTTTCCATAACAGAAATTGTGCACCAACCGATAAAGGGTGAGTCCGGTCCGCGTCAACATCCTAATATAATTGTTACTGCATTTCTAGTCTACGGCATTTACAGCGTGCATTCATCCAAAATGTTCTTTTCAATAACAGAAATTGTGCACCAACCGATAAAGGGTGAGTCCGGTCCGCGTCAAAATCCTAATAAAATTGTTACTGCATTTCTAGTCTACGGCATTTACAGCGTGCATTCACCCAAAATGTTCTTTTCAATAACAGAAATTGTGCACCAACCGATAAAAGGGTGAGTCCGGTCCGCGTCAAAATCCAAATATAATTGTTACTGCATTTCTAGTCTACAGCATTTACAGCGTGCATTTACCTAAAATGTTCCGTTCAATAACAGATATTGTGCACCAACCAATAAAGAGTGAGTCCGGTCCGCGTCAAAATCCTAATATAATTGTTACTGCATTTCTAGTCTACGGCAATTACAACGTGCATTTACCCAAAATGTTCTGTTCCATAACAGAAATTGTGCACCAACCGATAAAGGGTGAGTCCGGTCCGCGTCAAAATCCTAATATAATTGTTACTGCATTTCTAGTCTACGGCATTTACAGCGTGCATTCATCCAAAATGTTCTTTTCAATAACAGAAATTGTGCACCAACCGATAAAGGGTGAGTCCGGTCCGCGTCAAAATCCTAATATAATTGTTACTGCATTTCTAGTCTACGGCATTTACAGCGTGCATTCACCCAAAATGTTCTTTTCAATAACAGAAATTGTGCACCAACCGATAAAAGGGTGAGTCCGGTCCGCGTCAAAATCCAAATATAATTGTTACTGCATTTCTAGTCTACGGCATTTACAACGTGCATTTACCCAAAATGTTCTGTTCCATAACAGAAATTGTGCACCAACCGAGAAATGGTGAGTCCGGTCCGCGTCAAAATCCTAATATAATTGTTACTCCATTTCTAGTCTACGGAATTTACAGCGTGCATTCACCCAAAATGTTCTTTTCAATAACAGAAATTGTGCACCAACCGATAAAAGGGTGAGTCCGGTCCGCGTCAAAATCCTAATATAATTGTTACTGCATTTCTAGTCTACAGCATTTACAGCGTGCATTTACCTAAAATGTTCTGTTTAATAACACAAATTATGCACCAACCGATAAAAGGGTGAGTCCGTGCCGCGTAAAAATCCTAATATAATTGTTACTGCATTTCTAGTCTACAGCATTTACAGCGTGCATTTACCTAAAATGTTCCGTTCAATAACAGATATTGTGCACCAACCAATAAAGGGTGAGTCCGGTCCGCGTCAAAATCCTAATATAATTGTTACTGCATTTCTAGTCTACGGCAATTACAACGTGCATTTACCCAAAATGTTCTGTTCCATAACAGAAATTGTGCACCAACCGATAAAGGGTGAGTCCGGTCCGCGTCAAAATCCTAATATAATTGTTACTGCATTTCTAGTCTACAGCATTTACGGCGTGCATTTACCTAAAATGTTCTGTTCAATAACAGAAATGGTGCACCAACCGATAAAGGGTGAGTCCGGTCCGCGTCAAAATCCTAATATAATTGTTACTGCATTTCTAGTCTACGGCATTTACAACGTGCATTTACCTAAAATGTTCTGTTCAATAACAGAAATTGTGCACCAACCGATAAAGTGTGAGTCCGGTCCGCGTCAAAATCCTAATATAATTGTTACTGCATTTCTAGTCTACAGCATTTACAGCGTGCATTTACCTAAAATGATCTGTTCAATAACAGAAATTGTGCACCAACCGATAAAGGGTGAGTCCGGTCCGCGCCAAAATCCTAATATAATTGTTACTGCATTTCTAGTCTACAGCATTTACAGCGTGCATTTACCTAAAATGTTCTGTTCAATAACAGAAATTGTGCACCAACCGATAAAGGGTGAGTCCGGTCCGCGTCAAAATCCTAATATAATTGTTACTGCATTTCTAGTCTACGGCATTTACAACGTGCATTTACCCAAAATGTTCTGTTCCATAACAGAAATTGTGCACCAACCGATAAAGGGTGAGTCCGGTCCGCGTCAAAATCCTAATATAATTGTTACTGCATTTCTAGTCTACGGCATTTACAGCGTGCATTCATCCAAAATGTTCTTCTCAATAACAGAAATTGTGCACCAACCGATAAAAGGGTGAGTCCGGTCCGCGTCAAAATCCTAATATAATTGTTACTGCATTTGTAGTCTTGACATTTGTGATACTAATCATTCTGTTATATGAAATTGCACCAACCGATAAAGGTGAGTCAGTCCGCAAAATCTAAATAGTGATGCCATTTCTGATCAACGGCATTTGATGCATTTACCCAAAATGTTCTGTTCAATAACAGAAATCGTGCACCAACCGATAAAAGGGTGAGTCCGGTCCGCGTAAAAATCCTAAAATAATTGTTACTGCATTTCTAGTCTACAGCATTTACCGCGTGCAATTACCAAAAATGTTCTTCTCAATAACAGAAATTTTGCACCAACCGATAAAAGGGTGAGTAGGGTCCGCGTCAAAATCATAAAATAATTGTTACTGCATTTCTAGTCTACAGCATTTACCGCGTGCATTTACCAAAAATGTTCTGTTCAATAACACAAATTGTGCACCAACCGATAAAGTGTGAGTCCGGTCCGCGTCAAAATCCTAATATAATTGTTACTGCATTTCTAGTCTACAGCATTTACAGCGTGCATTTACCTAAAATGATCTGTTCAATAACAGAAATTGTGCACCAACCGATAAAGGGTGAGTCCGGTCCGCGCCAAAATCCTAATATAATTGTTACTGCATTTCTAGTCTACAGCATTTACAGCGGGCATTTACCTAAAATGATCTGTTCAATAACAGAAATTGTGCACCAACCGATAAAGGGTGAGTCCGGTCCGCGCCAAAATCCTAATATAATTGTTACTGCATTTCTAGTCTACAGCATTTACAGCGTGCATTTACCTAAAATGATCTGTTCAATAACAGAAATTGTGCACCAACCGATAAAGGGTGAGTCCGGTCCGCGTCAAAATCCTAATATAATTGTTACTCCATTTCTAGTCTACGACATTTACAACATGCATTTACCCAAAATGTTCTGCTCCATAACAGAAATTGTGCACCAACCGATAAAGGGTGAGTCCGGCCGCGTCAAAATCCTAATATAATTGTTACTGCATTTCTAGTCTACGGCATTTACAGCGTGCATTCATCCAAAATGTTCTTCTCAATAACAGAAATTGTGCACCAACCGATAAAAGGGTTAGTCCGGTCCGCGACAAAATCCTAATATAATTGTTACTGCATTTCTAGTCTACAGCATTTACAGCGTGCATTTACCTAAAATGATCTGTTCAATAACAGAAATTGTGCACCAACCGATAAAGGGTGAGTCCGGTCCGCGTCAAAATCCGAATATAATTGTTACTCCATTTCTAGTCTACGACATTTACAACATGCATTTACCCAAAATGTTCTGTTCCATAACAGAAATTGTGCACCAACCGATAAAGGGTGAGTCCGGACCGCGTCAAAATCCTAATATAATTGTTACTGCATTTCTAGTCTACGGCATTTACAGCGTGCATTTACCCAAAAAGTTCTGTTCAATAACAGAAATCGTGCACCAACCGATAAAAGGGTGAGTCCGGTCCGCGTAAAAATCCTAAAATAATTGTTACTGCATTTCTAGTCAACGGCATTTACAGCGTGCATTTACCAAAAATTTTCTGTTCAATAACAGAAATCCTGCACCAACCGATAAAAGGGTGAGTCCGGTCCGCGTAAAAATCCTAAAATAATTGTTACTGCATTTCTAGTCTACGGCATTTACCGCGTGCATTTACCAAAAATGTTCTGTTCAATAACAGAAATTGTGCACCAACCGATAATAGGGTGAGTCCGGTCCGCGTAAAAATCCTAAAATAATTGTTACTGCATTTCTAGTCTACAGCATTTACCGCGTGCAATTACCAAAAATGTTCTTCTCAATAACAGAAATTTTGCACCAACCGATAAAAGGGTGAGTAGGGTCCGCGTCAAAATCATAAAATAATTGTTACTGCATTTTACACGGATGTGCAGAGTGCGCAAAGAGCCACTGAAATTTTCCATAAAATTATCCTTTCGTACAATAGAAGCGACAGTGCCGCAGTGTCCACGATAATGGCAAGTGGATAGAAAATCTG
>JAQBSW010012071.1:0-17939 GCA_029291075.1 Eudiplozoon nipponicum | reverse complement strand
GATAAAATGAGTCGTTTAGCTCCAACCAAAACTAGAAATCAAAAGTTTAAATGCTATGTATCTTCAGATTTAAAGCTGGCATCTCATGTATATATAACTAACGAGAACAGACAGAATTGTCTGACTCCTTTCTATAAGGGACCATTTAAAGTCAAACATATGACTGATAAAAATGCATTTATAGAAGTAAATGGCACAGTAGAGTGTGTAGCACTGGATCGCTGCATTCCACAGTTTATATGGACGGAGGAGGATACTGAAGAACGGTTTCCATTGAAATATCCAGAAGCTGAGGCGAGATGTGACCCGAAAATCTGTGAGAAAAGGGAAGAGCCTATTAAATATGGGAAATAAGTAAAGATTAAAACAATGACGACTGAGGACAGAGAACAATGCAATATGAAAATAAATCTAGTGAAGTACCAGCACAACTTGTTGAAACTCGTTCTGGAAGAGTCATCAAGAAACCGAGGAATGAGGACTACATAATGTATGGTTAAATATCTTAAAAATGAGGATTTATGTGGAGGTTAATTTAATTATTGGACATAGATTAACTCCTCATATAAAAATAAATCAAATTTTATTTTTTGGGAATTTGATGTTATTGCTGGTTTCGTAAAACAATATTGTGTTTTTAAAAATAATATTGTAAATTTTTTGGAAGTACTTTTGTTCATATTGTCTAAGATTTTGACTTGTCTTGTTCAAGGTTATAAGGGAGTTTTATCGGAGTTGCTGATTTGCACAAGCGGAATACTGTGTGGTTCCATCTCCGTTATCTTTGCTAATAGATTATTGTAATCCACTTTCATCTGTCGTTCTTATTACACATTATTGGGAAGGATCTCAAATTTGCTTGACGTGAATATTTGTTTTCAAAGTCACTACCGCATCGTTCTGTCATCTGTGGATATCAGCGCATCCTGGTAAGCTTAATTAATATAATATATAAATTGCAAGAAATTTAATCTTAATATTATGGCTGGTTTATCAAATATTGAGGATACAGAGCAGTTAGCAAGTGGACTTAAGGAATGTAGGCTAAAAGATAGTTCAGAGGAACTTAAGTGTTCCATACCGCTTATATGGATTATCCGGGCCTGACATCCTAGAGGCTCTTTTATGGTAGTGACCAAAGGGCCTCTACAGTCTGACTCTGAGATCTGGGGAAAATGATGAAGAGTTAAATAACCTTGAAAACGAAATTAAGCCCAACTTTAAGACTACGGACGAATAAGACCGACAAAATATGAAAATAAAACCTAGGTAAATACACACAGGTTATGGGAACAAACGTAATGGAAGCGTCGTAATAAACATGAAAGTGTATGTGTAGCTCTTTAACTACTCAAACAAAAATTATACAACTGGTTATATCAAGACCGCAACCTTGATTATAATAATTATCACCACCCGCGCAACCAATGTTCGTTTAATTATATAAATGTTCATTTCAATACCACTTCCCCATGTAATGTTGTGTCTGTACAGTAATGACAGATTGGGCATGGTTAGTTGGAACTTTGGGTCTAAATGGATGCCATATAAGCTCCACCTAAAGTAAAAATTGACTAACTAAGTTACATTAGTTAGTATATAACTGAAAATTGTGTGCAGTGTAGTGTGCGGCAGAATAGCTCAGTGGTTAGAGCATCAGATTCCGAAGCAGACGTGCCCAGGTTCGTATCCTGTCCGCGGCAAATTCTGGCCAGTACTTGATGAGTTCCCAATAAGGACGAAACCGGTCTACTGGATGAATTGCCCTTTCTACACTATACAATTCTTAGTTTATACTGATATATGTAAGTAATTAATGGGTCAGGTGTTTATATCAAGACCGCAACCTTGATTATAATAAATAAATTAGTTTGTTTTTTAAAACCTCTGATGATGTGTGGAATGAAGTAGACATTCGCCAGTGGATGTTGAAATATTTTGAAGAAAAAAAATCACCTGGAATTCAGTCTGCGTGAGTCAAAACGCAGATCAGGTAATCCTTATCTAACATCTCTCAATTCTGATCTATTTCACATTAAGGAATATAATCTCTCTCCTTGTTATCCATTCTAACGTAAATGTTAGATCACCGGCATTATTTGCTAAATTAAGGAAGATTATCAATTCATTAGCACCACGTTGCCAAATTAGAATAGCATGAACAAGGACCACTTAAAAAATTGATTTAGAGGGTGTTCATTCTAGGAGAATCTTCTCGGAATGATACATAAATATGTTAGCAATCGGAACAACAAATGGATACCACATTGGCTCGCCTCTCTCTTGTTCATAGTATTTACTTGTAAAGAAAAATTCAATAGATACCATACATTTTTAGCCTTTCGACCGCACTTCTAAAAGTTGTATGGCTACTATACAAATTCTTCGGTTGTTCAGTTAATAGCAGTTTAGAGCACTTCAGCGTAGCTGGCACATTGATATTTGTGTACATAAATAAAACATCAAAACTGGAAAATCTGTCACATTTAATTTACTGACGTTTATATTGTTCTACAAATAGGAATATTTACTTATTCTATAAAATAGATAATGAGACATTTTATAAAATATTGTATTCAAAATCAGCCTTAGCTGATTTCATTACTTATGCACTTTTACTAAATCACACGCCCTAGGTAGGATTTCATTTCTTTGTATAATTTGGTCACCAGGCGTTGCCTCTAAGTCCTCTGATATAATTAATTAATTTATCAAGGCATTAATCTTACTCAGTAATTTTTCATTTGGTCTGTATGTAATATTCATATAGACATCGTTATTTTTCAGTTTTTTCCAACGCATTTCCATCGAAGTTTGACCAGTTACTTAGTACCGTTGCTCAACGTTTGTCAGCATTTAAGCATATCACATTATTATATATCAATCGTTCCTGAGGCGTAACTACTTATAATCGGGTTTTAACTTTTCATCCTTATGATTATACACGAGAAGGATGACACCGATCTACTAGATGAATTGCATTTACTGTATTATATAATGCTTAGTTCATACTGACAGATGATTATATAGCATGGGTTGATGTTTATATAAAACTTTAGTCATTTAATTCTATAAAATTTCAATTTAATGCAACTTACAAAGGTAGCAGTGTCCATTTTATAATGAGATATTTGGGGGTGGCTGTTTGGAAATTTACTTCTAATGAGATTCAATGTGGGCTCCAGAAGAAGGAAAGTCTAACAAAAAAGCATTAGTTAGTATACAATTGAAAAGTGTGTGATGTGCGGCAGAGTGTTTTGGTTATTAGAGTCATATGTTTCGAAGTGGTCGTGCAAAGTTTTGAGCACTGTTATTGTCAGCATTCTGGAAATTACTTGATGTTCCCATTCAAGCCAAAATTGGTCTACTGGATAAATTGCCTTTTCTAAATTATGCAACTCCTAGTATATAGTGACAAATGTATATGTTATGGGACAACCAATAAATTAAGATATTATATTAGTTGGAGAATTGTGGAGAATTAAAAAATTTATATAGTGGTTCGCCTACTAATGCATTACTACTTATCCATACGTCCTCTATGGTATTGCATCACTTTAAATAAGTGATTCATCATGCGTTTTATTGAATATTTGTTACAATATCATTCACTTCTATAAAGCCTTAATCCCGTCTTGTAACATTTTTATAAACCTTGTTATTGTTCAGTTTGTCTTATATTTTTTTCATCGTGGATTAACCGATACTTCATAATGCAAAGCAGTCCCATGATGACGTGTTATTACGAAGCAGCAGACTGATAGTGAAATAATTTCGTCTCGCATTGTCTTTCACAATGCGAAACAGTCTCTATTTGTAATTAGTCGGATGGAACACGTAACTGATAAAGAAATCATGTTATTTCGCATTTTTCAAAACAATGCGAAGCAGACTCTAAGGATAAATATTCAGACGAAACAGGTTTTTGATAATGTACACAATTTATCCCGCAATGCCCTAAACAAAGCAAATCAGTTCTTATGCGGTAATTGGCAGACCAAACAGTTTACTGACAATGAAGTCATTTAACAAAAATTGATTGCGCGGGTGGTGGTAACAATGCTTTAAATCAAGTTTGCGAGCTTGAAGTAAACACCAGTCCCATTGTATTTAACCAGTCGTCGAACAACATAACAAAACTACCGCCAGCCGCAACGCACTGACGCGTTTCGACCTTCCATGATCATCATCAGAGTACGACGGCAAACTGACTATCGAGGATCAAACCGCATTGAATATATATGGAAATCAAATTAAGATATGCGGCTCTCACCTCTAGCAGTCTCGCATACATTGAACTTGACTGGAAATGTCGGCTGCACAATTTCTATGCAGTCACGAACATTAACTGTTTGCAGCTTTCGCCACATATACATATATAGACAATACAATTTAACAATAATTGATTGCGCGGGTGGTGGTAACAATTGTTTAAATCAAGTTTGCGAACTGCCAAAATCGATCTGTGTATGTCCAGATTTCCGTAGGGCTCCGATGAGGATCATGGAAGGTCAAAACGCCACGGTACGTGTGGCTGACGGTAGTTTTGTTATGTTGTTCGACGACTGGTTAAATATAATGGGATTGGTGTCTACTTGAAGCTCGCAAACTTGATTTAAAAAATTGTTACCACCACCCGCGCAATCAATTATTATTAAATTGTATTGTCATATATGTATATGTGGCGAAAGTTACAAACATTTATGTTCGTGACTGCATAGTAATAGTGCAGCCGACATTTCCAGTCAGTTCAATTTATGCAGACTGCTAGAAGTGAGAGCTGCATATCTAAATTTGATTTGCCATATGAATTCCGGTTTTGAAACTGCTTTGTGTATTGATGTTTAATAATAATATTATAATAATGATCTTGGAAAAGGATTTCTTGGTTTGTTTTAATGTCACAAAATATGGCTTTAAATGAAATTGTACACTGCGGCGTTTCGACCTTCCATGATCATCATCAGGACAAGACGGCAAACTGACTAGACAGGATCAAACCTCAATGCATATATATATATGGAAAGCAAAATTATATATGCGGCTCTCGCCTGTAGTAGTCTCGTATTTCTTGCACTTGACTGGAAGTGTCGGATTTGAAATTTCTATGCAGTCACGAACGTTATCTGTTTTGCAAATTTCGCTACAAGTATGTACTTTATACAAGAAAACAATCATTGTGTGCGCGGATGGTGATAACAATCTTCTGAATCAACCCCAGACCAATTGTATTAACCCAGTCGAATAAAATAAGAAAGTTATGTCATCCACGCTATCTGACGCTTTTCGACTTATATGATCATCATCGTAGCGTGACGATAAACCGGCTAGTAAATATCAAACCGCAATGCAATATATATATATATATATATATATATATATATATATACATATATATATAGTATTGCATTGAAAGCCTGAAGGTAGAATTAAAATGATGCCTCGAATAATTGTCATGTTGAATCTTTCGGAAAAACAGGACCAGTCAGAATCTATTTATCAAGGAAACAGACACGTCCTCCACTTCCAATGGCGGCGAATTATGCAGTATACATTAGAACTACGAGTGCTAATCTACAAAACTGGTCTTTCAATCGTGCATAAGATAAAGTTAATTCTTTTTTGTTTTTTTATTTAATTTATTTCGCCACCATACTGAATAAAGGAAACTTCACTGAGTGTGAAATAGGATCTTATGCTGCAACATGCTTAGCGTCAACAATAAAATAATTTCCGTAAAAGATTGTGAATAATACAGATGGTTAAAAATGAAGAAGAAGAAAATGAAAAAATATTAAAATCTTTTTGAATGTGTACTTTTACGTTTAACTTAATTATCATTAACTAAAATTACATACGACTTGAAAATTAAAACTTATTAAATGTTTAATCAATGACTTATTCAACAAATTGCATTCAATGTACACGAAATGCATATTTTTGCGAATCTTAATTAATAATTATACTGCACTCGTAAACCATGGGCTTTTTCTTAATTCAGCAAATATGATAACTCTAGGACCATAATTCGAACTCTAACACTTGGTTTACGTACATATCGATGAAAACTGCGCAAAAGTAGCAAATGATATTGCTGCCTTTTCATCAAGGTCTATTCAAAGAGTGCTCTACATTCAGTTAGGCGCAAAAAATACCGTTCCGCTATTATTATTATTTATGAAAAACAACAACTTCAGACGGTTTCACACGCTTGAGAAGACAAAGTAAATTCATTGTTTGATAAATCAATTTTTCTATTTCTATTTTTGCATAAGAAAATTTTATAAAAGAATAGACGAACCGTGCGATGATATAAACGTTTGCAACAGCATTCCGGTGATAATTTACCACCCGAAAAAAAAACCGATCGATGCCATACTAATGCAACTTTATACTGTCACAAAATAATGTAAAGAGATGCCCGGAGGTGCACAGAGGTAGGATTGGAACGGCAGAAATAACTCTCACACGCAATAATATGCAAACCGTGATCGAATATCTTGGCACACAACTGAGGTGAAATCTACGGTTTCTTTAAATATCATAACACAGTTTGAAAGCAATTTCAAAGATTAAGTGACCGGAAAAATTGATACCTGCCAATTGTTTTGAAAATGTGTCAGATTTGTTTGTCTTCCTTGGAAATGGAAAAAAAGAGTGCAATCCAATTAGGGTCAAAACAGGAACACCCTATCAACAAATCATTCTCAGAATAATAAGTTAAATCTGGGTTAAATTTTCCAGCTAAATATTGAAATCGTTAAGATAAAAAAACATTCGATAGACTTCTAATAACATCCTTATACAAGATAAATCAAATTTTTCGAAGTTGATTAGTATCGGCTTCCGCCATGAGGTCGTGGAAAAAGGATCACTGGAAGACAGTGAAAATACACATTACTTGTCGAGAAATTCCAACACAGAAGTAGGGTCATTTCCCGCCTAATGTATTTGAATAGGTGAGACCAGCAATACCTTACTTACTTACTTTACCAACAACAAATTAAAACTTGAAAATTTCGCAAATGTTTTGTATTTGCGTTTTGCCTTTATAATAACTTACTTCTTCCTGACTGATTTTAGCATCCTTAATCAAATAAATATGTAAAGATTTAAACTGCTTCAATTGGCTCATAAATTTTGTGGTATTAAATTCGGTAAATGTTGCAGAATACGTGGTCGAACATCAAAGGACGAAATACATTATGTAGCATCCATATTGCGTCGAAGAGTAATGTGTTGTCATCATGTGTTCACTACCGACATCAGAGTAAAGTTAATTTAAGTCCACTACTAAAATGAGTGTGGCTTTACTGTGGAAGGCCGGCGTAAACTGTCGACATTCATGCATTGCGAACAGTTCCAGTTTTAGAGAAATTGACGAATCATAGAGTTGACTAAAAGACATGAATGGAAGAGGACAGCGAAATTGGTCGGATTGTTAATGAACGAGAATCTTCCTCAAGAGAAAGAAAAAATGGGCAAGAAACGCGCAATGGGTCTCCTTAAACTCAACATCCAACCCGACGTAAAACAATATGTCAACAAAAAAATATTCTTTTAAAAATACACATTACCATCTTAAAATGCATTGTGTTTACAAAAGACTACCGCATGCTGTTATTTAAGTCGTAGGAGGAAAATCTAATGTTACTTCTGAAGAAAAATATTACAAAAATGTTATTGTACAAGTTTTACGCTGGATTTTCAAAAAAGCGATATTCAAAGTGAATCTGGATGTGATAAAAGGTTGACAGCAGCAAGATTGGACGTCGTCCCAAATGTGTTGCGAAATTGTTGTCTGAAGTTAAATTTTAAAAAAAGAGAAAATAGAAATAGTAGTGAGCTGTAAAACTGTGTTAAAACAGCCAATTAAAACAGAACATCTATGCAAACTTTGTTACGGCGAATCAATAAACATGCATTTACGTATAAAGTATGATGAACCCAGTGAAACGTTATCGGAATATTATAACAAATTAGGCATGAACAAACTATGTTATTACATGTACAAATGCTTTTCGTGTTTACTGACGTCTCGTCATTTGGAAGAAGGAATATAACTTATACCAACTCTATATTTAATCAAGAAATGTTGGACTGTTAGACAGTGCAATCTCCATTAATTGTGCGTGTTAAAACTAAAGTAGAATTCATTGTGCCCTTCCTGGATGCAAAAACAAAAAGAAATTTTATCAGATATAAGAAACATTTCTTTCGCATTGTCTTCTCAAATATCTACTAATGAACATATCTTTATATATAAATTGGAAAGCAAAACAAGATAGAAATATGTGAACAAAGAGAGAGTGTGAAAAACGGAAACCAATCAAATTGCGTGCGTCACATCCAGTTCAAGCTCAATGCTTGTACGCGCTTCTTCTGCTTACATAAATCCGGCTGCAATTTGTTTATCCATAAGGCTTCGTATGTGGCTAGCTCCTTTTTGTTTTTGCATTTAGTAATTACTTTGAATGCTACGTCTGGTGAACATACGTGCGATGTTTCGATGATGTGTTGCGCAATAGCAGACGTGTATTCACCATTTGATTTAAAACAGGCGTTTAAGTTACAATGTTCTCTCATTCGAGAATTATTGGTTGCGCGAGTGATGGCAAAAAAATGTTTAAATCAAGTTTTCGAGCATAAATAGCACCGATTCATAAGGGAACGACAGCAATCTAACTAACGAGTACTAAGCATTGCAAAGTAAAGCTACAATCACTATATGTGCCAAGCCTTTAACAGATACTAGAAAAAACAAATTTATTAATAGGCTAAATTTCAATAAAACTTAGAATATTAACCGTTCTGAACACCTTCTACACCAGCAAATCCTTCGGTATTAATGCGATAGACAGCAGTTAACCCGTTTCCTGACAATTAATGCATCACTCGATGCAACATACGACATTTATGTATTTGTGGTTTCAACTAACTGGCGCGTATACCTTTATGTCTTACGCCTGACGCAATAATTAACAATTATTGTTTAAAAGGAACCAAAAGGATATTTCACTGTCTTCATTTACACACACGCTACGTGGAGAATGTCTACAAATAAAAATAGAAGCCAGTACAGCGACTGGAAATTTATAAATATGTATTAAGGTAATATGAGAAATGGCACAATTTCATTATTCCGCAAATCCTTGCTAACAATATGATGGAATTGAAGTGTAGTAGCAAATTATTCTGATGCGTCACCTTTACGTGTCAGTGGAATTTTTTCTACTGTTCCTCCTAACTTCGGCCATTCCTTCTTGTACTATTCGAAATCATTTGTGGTTGGAAATGTCGCGCATTATACACATAATACATTTTATCCATTCAGTGCCGAAGAACTATTTTTCAATCTTAAATTCTGTAAGAAAATTGAATTGAAAATGCGTACAATAAATGCGAAGCTTTGTAATATGTTTCAAGATAGTTTGACATTTCAGGTTAAATTATTGGCTAATATAATAAATGCTGTCATAAATATGTGGCGTTAGTAACAAGTTTCGTTAGCATTAAAACATTCATTTATTGCGCGAGTCGTGGTAACAATTCTATAAATAAGTTTGCGAGCTTGGAGTAAACACCAATCCCATTGTATTTAACCAGTCGTCGAACAACAGCAAAACTACCGCCAGTCGTACGCACTGACGTGTTTCGACCTTCCATGATCATTATCAGAGTACGACGTCTAAATGAATACCGAGGATCAAACTGCAATGCATATATATATATATATATATATATATATATATATATATATATATATATATATATATATGGACAGGAAAATTAGATATGCAGCCTCACATCTAGTAGTTTCGCATAGATTGTACTTGACTGGAAATTTCGGCTGCACAATTTCTATGCAGTTACGAACATTAGTGCTTTGCAGCTTTCATGATATATATTTTGGTAATACAATTAAACAATCATTGATTGCAAACAGTTAATGTTCGTGACTGCATAGAAATTGTGCATTTCGCATTAACAGTTATTGTACAATGTATGCAAAACTACTAGAGGTGAGAGCCGCATATATAATTTTCCTTTTCATATATATATATATATATATATATATATATATATATATATATATATGCATTGCGGTTTGATCCTCGTTAGTCAGTTTGCCGTCGTACTCTGATGATAATCATGGAAGGTCAAACGCGTCAGTGAGTGTGACTGGCGGTAATTTTGCTCTGTTTTTCGACGACTGGTTAAATACAATGGGATTGGTGATTACTTCAAGCTCGCAAACTTGATTTGAAGAATTCGTCATCAATAAATTTTTCAGCTGTGAAATGAAACTAGTTCTATAAATCGCGTAGCGTAAATTTATTTAACGATGTCTACCCAAAAAACAAATTAGATTACCTGGAAAGAGTTTTCCAAAGGGCATATGACATATAAAATTACTTGCACTAACTTACAAATTTTCTACAGAATATTTCAAAGAAGGTGGAATAATTTAATCGATTACTTATTAGTTTTGTAGGCATATTGTTAGGTCCTATTTATAAGTTGCTTGTGCCCCCTGTCTACACTAACTGGTTACCACTCATTATTTCAAATGACATGACTTTTTTCGTTGTTTGCAGTGTTGCGATGGTTGAATTAAGCACCGCTAAGGTGAAGGCAAAGTATTATAGAAGTGCCTTACTGGACCAACCTGCGAAAAATTTGATAAATATATGTATTGTGTGAAAAAATGATTTGGGCTTAATACTTTCTAAAAAAGCAGACGGGCGCAAATCTGTTGGCAGAAAACATTACATATGAGTATTTTGCGTAGTTGACATACAATAACTGGATTTCAATTACGGCACTGACTTCGGCGTGCGTGGGTAGACATAATGGCCATTCTCAATTGTTTCCGTCGAGTTAGCGTGAGCTACATGTTGAGTGCATAATTTTGATAAAATTTATTAAAAATTATTTGTTTGTTAGTATCTAATTTATACTATAATAGTTTAGGTAAGTGAGATGTTAAACGATCAATGAATGCAAGGTTCTTGCAAAAACACCAAGCCCATTGTGTATACACATTTGTCAGAAATCATCGCATAGTGTAGGAAAGACAACTTTTCCACTAGACCTGTTTCGTCCTTATGGGGGAATTCTTCAATTACTGTCCAGAAACTGCCTCGGACAGGGCTCGTACATGGGCACGTCTGCTTCGGAGACTGTTGCTCTAACCACTGAGCCATCCTGCCACAGACTACACACACACACTTTTCAGTTTTATACTATCTAATGTTGTGGAGGCTCAGTGGTTAGGGTCACGGACATCAAAACAGAATTACTCAGGTTCAGGTCCTGCAAGCGACAATTTCTTGTCTGTACTTGAAGAGTTCCCAATAAGGATGAAACCGATCTACTGGATAAATTGCCTTTTCTACACCATAAGATGCTTAGTTTATACTGAAAAGTGTATATATTATTATTATTATTATTATTATTATATTAAGTAAGATGACGACTGGCTTTCACCAGGTAAAATTTATTTTAACAGTAGAATAGTCCTTCGACAACAAGATTGGCAAAATGACACATCAGGTATTGCCGACGATTCGCAAAGTGTGGGGAAGAAATTCAAGCCCACCTTCAATTAGGCAGGTGGGGTTCATCTCTAAGAATTTTATGGAACCAGCTTCAGGCTAGAAGCCAGAGCTAAACGATCGAATTGTGTGGTTACAATATGAGGTAATCGGATCGTTATCTGGGTACTAAATAATTGTATCACATTTTATAAATTGGTGTAGTTCTGACGATATAATGAAATCCGCAATTAATGCTTGTAATGTTGATTAGAAGCCTGAGTACATTTACTTATAATGCAATGGTGAAGGGGCTATGAAGTGCATATGGGACAGATTGCGTTCCGTTTTGAATTTGACACATTTTGCACCTAACTTCCTCTACGTAGTGTAAAAGCTAAAATTCCACTGCAGTCTGCATCTAAAGATTTCTATGATTGGAGTTATTCCTGTGGACAATCATATATAGGCCGATGCAATAGACGATTGAATTCACGCTTGTCGGAGCACATGCCAACCTGGTTGTTTTTGTAGTATAAGTTTGTTAATGAACGTACGTCTAGTACTGAACTTGTCATGTCCGGTAAAACTCGCGACATTTAAAGAAAGAGCTATTCAGTTTCAAAAAATACTAATTGTTTTGATATGCTTCCGGAAGAAATTTACAGCACAAAGATCTGACTAAATGACAATTATATAGCACATAGTGAAAGGATCTATGTAAACAAAACAAACCAAACGGACGAAAAGAATTTAATTTCAAACACAAACATGTGTATATTATCACACATTATGAACCGTTTTTGTATGATATGTGGTATTAAATATGCTAACCATTTACCATCAGATATTAAAAATATTATTTATTGCTCTGTTGTGTCCACCTATGTTGGATGGTCCACGTACTTGGATGTCTTCTGTATTTATTATTAGCGTATCGTCTAGACGAGCCTTAATTGTGCCTAATTCTGCAGTTAAATTATTCATTTGAGAAGTCAATGCCTGAATCAACGTTTCCAACCCATCAGAATCCATTTTAAATGTACGACAAATGCTTTATTTTTACTCAATTATATATAGAATTTTGCTCACACAACGAGCATCGATTTAATAAAACAAATTTACACATTAATTAATTTATGTTCACTTCAGCTCTAAGTCTGCTTTTCTCACTGGGCTGACTGCTTCATTCTTATACGGACGCTTCTGCGAGGAATTTCTGTTGAAATACTGTCTGCCCTAGATAAGACCCTTTGTTGATTATTTGTCTTAAAGGTTGCCATTGTCACATGCTCAGAATCGGATTCTGTCCATTTCTAATCCGCTGATTTCCTGTAGAGACAACATTTATAGATGCACTTGGTCTAAATAGACAGACATTACACGTTTATGACACACCTCATTTTATTATTCGATGAAAAACTACTCAGCAGCACGAGTGTACGACGTTAAAATGAGAGAGGTGTTAATTCCATGTTCGCAAAGTTGATTTTAAAAAGTGACTGCATAGAGATAAGGTGGCGGGCATCCCTAGTCAGCTACAATGCATGCGAGACTGCTAGATGTGAGGGCTGCATACATGAATTTACATACCAACCATGGAAGGTCGAAACGCGTCAGTAGGTGTGACAGACGTTGGTTTAGCTTTGCAAAGCAACATTTAAAATAAACTAGGATAGATTATTATCTCAAATTAGCAAACCAGATTTTAAGAAAGTCATCCTTGTGCATGTGGCTAGAAAATGTAACTGAAAGAAAAAATCGATTTTTCACAGTTCTAGACAAGATTTTAAATGCAATAATCACGCAGTAGGATTGGGCGTTCGCATACACTGTTTTGATCAAAACTAAGAAGCACTATTTTTGCCACGTGCAGTGTTTCACACGATGTTACGCTTATGCAGTGTGGGTAATAATCTAATCATCAATAGGTGACACTTCCTTTTACAGATAAATGCGTCATGATATTTGGCATCTTCCTTATAATGCCCTATGAGGGCTGATTACCTGGAACTTCACACTGAAAGTGATTCCCACGTGGCTTTAAATGAAGTAAAGTCTAATCAAACTGAAATTGGTGTGAAACTGAAACATGAAAACACTTTACGGATCTCATGCTGTAGGAAATGAGTTCAATATCTATGAATCAAATGGTTGTCTATTCAATTTCCCGCTCTAGAAATGTTGCGGACAGCCTATCTGGTATTGAACCAACCGGTCGTTCTGACCTTACCTGCAAACAGCAGAACTAGTTACTATGTAGATGATGCTCAATGAGAAATGAGCTGGGTTTTGGTGGACGGAATTTACACGACATCTTATACAAATGTATTCTGCAGAAACTTCATGCATTTTTATTTAACTTTTCACATGTTAATTTAATGCGATATACACAGGCATGTGCCAGTGGTGAGAAGCAAAATCAGTGGGCTGAAATAAATCGATTTCGTGTACGGTCAAAGGTACACTATAAAACAATTTGACTGGGAAATGGCACCCGGCGATGAATTTGTGAAAGAGTTTGATAGCAATAGACAACGTCTAGCACCAACCGAGGCCTTTGCGTTTAAGAGTTGTTATGATTGGTAGGAGGAGAACCGACAATACATTTCCAACGAAAACTTCCAAAGTACTGAAATAAAACTGGTTTAGTGTTTAATACATTGATAATGTTGATTTCTTCAGAGGTATTGCATGCATAGACAACCTCTTGTCCTGAAAGCTTAATATTAAATCTGTTCCAGATATTTCCTGTATGGTTGCGCAGTGCGAGCTTCAAATGTTGAATCTCCGCGATTTGCGTTCACGGGTTGTCGCTTTGCACTATCACAGTTTCGCAAAGTTTCGTTTGATCCCCAGTTCCAAGTACGCATCGAGTTCGTCTACCAATTGGCTGGGTGCGGAATTGTCCCTTCCTTCCGAAGGTTTCCACATCGTCCATACTAATTGCTGGAAATGAGGCACAAACGAAGGTAAGATCGTACCTCCTTTTCGGTGGGTGGTATGAATACTGTTGAAACACCACAACATCTCCTTATAGAATACAGAAATAGTACAATAATGTATGGTGATCGTGTCTTGACTGACCAAAATGACGAGTGATTGAACATGATTAGAAACGCGAATGCGAACCAGCTCTCACCTCATCAACCACGAGGAACAGTGAGCACAAACGAATGCCAAAATGTCGAGCCCCACTTTGTTCAAGCATTACAGGTCAGTGTGCGTCTCGGAGAAGTTTAGCGTGTAACGGCTTGACGTCTTGTTGTAGCAGTCAATGAGGAAGGTTGTTATCTTCCGGTAGAGGTGCTGTCTCAGATTTGGCAGCGACAAAAAGTGGTTTTCATCAGGATAGATCTGGAGAATGAAACGAAAAATAAAATGCAGAGTTAGATTGTCTCGCAATAGTTGGGAATGCGCGACCAATTTTTCAAGATGAGCATGTTACTGAATTTTATGAGAAAACGCAGGACTGTGCTGGGAGTATGTAGCAATAGCCACCTTTGAGTCTAAATATTCATTTAAGTATATAAATGTTCATATCAATAAAACTTCCCCATCAAACGTTGTGTCTGCGCTATAATGAGAGATCAGGGATGGTTAGTTGGTACCTTAGGGTTACACATAAAAGAAAAGGTTAACCTAGAAGCATTAGTTAGTATATAATTGAAATTTGTGTGTAGTGTGCAGCTGGGTGGCTCAGTGGCTAGAGCAACAGATTCCGAAGCAGACGTGCCCAGGTTCGAGCCCTGTCCGCGGCAAATACTGGGAAGTACGTGATGGGTTCCCAATAAGGACGAGACCAGTCTACTGGATAAATTGCCTTTCCTACACTATAAAATTCTTAGTTTATACTGACAATTGTATGTACCTACTGGGTCAGGTGTTTATATCAAGATTACAAACTTGATTAAAAGTAGATCTTGTTGCCCTCTGCCTTAACAAGTCTCATAAATAGTTTTTCGATAAATTCATTCTTATTAGAGAACGCAAAAATGTTGCATTTATAGTCCACTCTACAAAATGATTACTAAAACAGGCTAGAGTCCGAAACTTCGTAGACCTTCAAGCAATATGTGGTGCTCTTATTGTTCGACCCGAAGTCATCGTTCGGTTCAGTGTCATTCGTGCTGACTACGTCTGCACGCATTTTAAACAAAGTGAATCTGCATTTTGTATTGTTGGCAACCGAGGTCGGCGTACACTATCTGCACGACTTCCAACATTGACTTGTATCAATTGCAAATCATTGATTTCGTCTGCTGTGATAAAAATTCTTAAATTTAAGTTTGCGAGCTTGAGATAAACACCACTCCCATTGAATTTAACCAGTCGTACAGCTGAGCAAAACTGTCGCCAGACACACTTAATTACGCATTTCGACTTTCAATGATTCTCAATCGAGCACGGCGGCAAACTGAATAACGAGGATTAAACGGAAATTAGATATGCGGCTTGCGCCAACTAGGGATGTCAGGTTGATGTTTTGACAGACCAGTAAAACAAAAACTAGGTTGGTTCTTATCTCAAGATCACAGTCTTGATTTCAAGGCCCAACCCTTATCGTTGTTACTTGCTTTAAATATTGCTACAAAAGCAATCTTTTAGTGCCCTAATTATTACCTGATCTGCGTTCCAACTGTTTTATACGTTGGGGATATCTAGGATGCTACTGGCAGTCTTCCATATTCAATCCACAGAGAATCCCAAGTTTTAAAACCAAACAAGTCACAACTCAGATCAGGTAACTTTTAAATATCCATTTTCGCAATTTGCTCATTCTTGTTAATGACATACCTTTAATTGGTCCTTGCTTTTAGGGTAATTGTCTACTTTGAAAATGCAAAACTCGGATTGCGCGTGAGGTGTTTTGTCGCGAATCAATCTCTTGAAAGCAATTGACCGTCTATTTCTATCCGTTAATTGACAATTAACTTTTCGTCAGCTGGCCCCCTAAGGAATCTTGCCTACAGCAGAGGCTGATCTATTTCCAGTAAAACCCATACTACCACTTATCTGGTTCATAGTTGCTTGAGCCTAAGACCAATACGTTAATGATGCCTGAAACCTAACGTTAACTCAAACCAGGCAATGTCGTCATCGGAGCTACTTTTACCAATATTACCAGCTTGACTCCTTACATCCTCGTATTTATAACCTGCATCCATGCTATACTAAAACAAGTACTTATACATTGAGTAAAAAAACTTCGCTACATGAAGTGAATATGCTCTGCCAACGTATGCTATTGCTTTGTATGCCTAAAATGCCACGATTCCACCGTAGACAAATGCAAAGTCACCGGTGACTGCTTTCTTCGGCTGAACATCTTTCCCCAAAAACTCTAAAGAGAAATATGAATGTAGCCGCTTAGAAAAAAAAGACAGTTTTACCTCGAAGTTGTAATTAAACTATAATAGTCTCTTGATGATAAAATCAATTTGGCCATAGGATGCGGTAATTTTAGTTCTAACTACAGCTGGCATAAGTGAATCGATCGCACATAGCCCTCCAAATTCAAATGTAAACTACAAAAAAAACTTAAAAATTATTCGGATAAGCCACAAAGGAAAAAATGTAATATTTAACAAATAAATGTTCAAAATATATCTGAGTAAAAATGTTTCGATTCAAAAAATTGTTCTAGCAACCAGCTGCTTTACTGCTTTACTGCGGCTGACTCCTTTTGGAGGATAAGCCGGCTCCACATTTCATGGAGTTTCTTGGGAATTTGGTACAAGTGGTGTCCCCTCACCACTCGGCTTTTTGATCGAGGACGCACCTCTAGCCTTTGCATATCCAAGCGCAGTCTGCAAGGCAGCAGTAAGTTGCATGGTTGCCGGTGGCTGTTGAGAGCTCATTCGCCATTCGGAAGTACGGGGTACTGTCCAGGAGTCCATGTAATCCTGTGGTTGTTGAACCCTTTTGTGGCGGGGAACACACGCCGAGTCATGGTGCCGTCGTCGGGCTCATGTGGTATTTTATAGGAGATCCGATTGCCGGTCGGAAATCCACCACCGCCATAGCCCCGTTAGCCCATGTACGATCGGCCATCGAGACATGGTTGACACCGTCGTACCACGTTGTAAAATATTGAATTAACCAACCAGCGGAATGTTTAACTTAAAATTGATCCTTGATTGAACATTTTTGTGGAGTTCTCAACAGAAGTCTATCCACTCAACGCATACACACACACGCCAGATTTCCTTTGTTCATCTAAGAATGAATTTGTGAAGCTGAGTAAGTCGGTAGTTATTAACCAAATCAGTATATTAATACAATTTAGTAAATAAATAAAATAAAATATAATTTAAAATACTAGTTAACTAGACAAATAAATAGATTAATAAATAAATGTGGCCAGCCTGGCCTTTTGACTAATTGTGACCTCGTCGGCAC
>JAQBSW010012070.1:0-17939 GCA_029291075.1 Eudiplozoon nipponicum | reverse complement strand
ATAAACCTTATTAATTCTACTCACTTTTAACATAAAAATGGAATGTGGGAAATATTGCAAATCAATGAATACATTTTGATATGGTAAGTTTCATGGTATAATTTTGTTCAAACTAAATCTATTTGAAATCGGCCCATGCCATTGAAGACTGCTCAACATTAGAACTTAACTTCTGTGCTTCAGTTGTATTAGACGGATGGCCGAATATATCACTCAGAAGATCCACATTTGAAGTTTTCGTCTGAAAAACAATTAAAAGTATCATAGTCGTGTTGTTTTTAACATATGAAAAACAGTTATAAATTCATCAACTCTAAGGGACCGTCTCACTAGCGTACAATAAAACTGCGCGTACAAATGCATTGTAAACACGTTCCTTAAGTGGAAGTGAAATACCAGCGTTTCTCAATAAATGGCAAGGTTGGATAAAACTACTCTAGCATTCGAAACTCTCATACTCAACTCGTCAGACAGTGCCTCATTTATTGCCAGGATATGTAAATGTGTCAACTATGTTCATAATTTAAAAAATTTTCTTCTCACCGTTATATGGAATTGAAACATAAGTTATTAAAAGGCTGTTGTATTGCTGTCCATGATGATTTCAGCACAATATTCAACCATATAAGCTTATTCCGCTTGGTGGCTGTCGGAAAACTTAGAGCAAAGCTTAAGGGTCTTGACTAGTTAGTTGGCAGTAAATAGACATTCGGGTTTGTATATCGATAAACAGCACTGCAAAACCAAACTGTTACACCCGAAGAAAACAATCCATAGCTAAGTATAAGTTCTAAAAGAAAATTAGGTCACATTTGTGCTGTGGATATAATAAGACAAATTGGCCTGATGATGGAACGGGAAATTTAATTCAGAAACGTAGCCAGTAAACAAAGATGTAATAGAACCACATTTCCATTGGGAAGAAAACTAATTCAGCTCGATCCAATACAAAACTAAATTGGAAATTGTGATCAATCGGATCATTGTGAAACTGTCTGTGCAAAGCTACTACCCGCGTACGCAAAACGCGACATTGAAAAATATGAAGCTGGCACTCCGAAATCAAATTTCGAAAAAAATAGGTCACTAATGCGAGATAGATAATTAAGAATGAATTTTACTTCTACTAGATGGTTCGCTACGCGAAGAAAATGGGCAAAATCAGCCTGGAGCGCTGGATTTCACGAAATCGGTGACACGTTCTTCTTTCAACCAACGAAGTTTGATCTCCGCTTAAAGCACGCTTTCTTACCCATCTCGTGCCAAATCTAAATTGCGCATTGTGACCGAATTCCAGAAACAGCATCTTTTAAAATTGTTTTAAGTTTATATAGCCGACAATATTTATGCAATCGTCAGCAGTACGACAAAATAAGTTAAGATTTTTCGTCTGGAAACAAACCAACGCTTAACCAGACTAGGCATTTTTAGCGTTAAAGATGACTGCTTGTCATTATCTTCAGTTTTACTGCAAGTTAAAGCGATACATGGGCTGCGCTAGGGGCGTGTAGGTATGGAAAGCAAAAAAGTGGTGAGTTTGAGCTGAATAACAATCGGATTACGATAACAAAAGCATCGAACACATTTATAGGTTATGCCAATACAATTCAGTGGTACATTCTAGCTTCCTGAATTAAAATTCATTAAATTTAAAAAAAAACGTATTCGAAATTTGTTCAGCGAGGTAATCATACAATCTGCATAAATACAGTCACTCGTAAACCTTAAAATACGCCGCCAGTAGTGTTTGACAAAATTCGTAACATGTAGTCCAGGCTAAGGGTAGGAATGAAGATATTCATGCAGTTAATCTAGCTATTGTCGAACGATGATCAAAGTCTAAGTCAAGGTCTAATAGAACTTTAAAAGGTAATTTAAATAATGCCCGCAGAATGGTTAGTTTGGCACGTCCATTATGAAAACGGTGGAGACCAGGTTTTGTTGGCTAAACTTAGCGTGTACCGAATGAGAGTTCGTCTCAGTCCAATCAATTACTATTTCATTAACTAATAGAGAGCAATTAAGCTTTACCACTCTTGACTAAGCCACATCTGCAACTGGCTCGAACTTAGACAAGATTGTGCAATCTAATATTTTGACAATGTTCGTGATACAGTTGTTAGTTGTTCTAAATATATTTCATTGGTAATCTTACCAGTTACCTATAAAGCAAAATATAAAATATATTGACAAAAAAAACAAATAATTTTCTTACATTGTTTCTGTCAATTCCCACCTGCGCGTTTTTCTCCAATACGTTGGGCGATGTAAATTCTCCAAAGTCTAATTTCTCGGTAAAATGTGTCGACGCACCAAGATCTACTTTATTAAAAATATATTATAAACAAGAATAATATAATTACATTCACCACAACCAATTCCAGCGAAATACACTAAAAATTCAATCACATTATATTGGTCAAAATTATTAGAAATTAGCTACTATCTACTTACATTTAGATGACAAAAATATTTTAAAAGCGACCATTTATAAAAATCTCTTTTGTCTGATAAATTACAATATATTTCCGCCATCAATGATTAATATTCTTATAAACAACGCGACTCCAAAGCCTAAAAGCTACTAGAAAGTTGAAAGTGGCTAGTTTAAAGAAATACAATCACCTCACATGAAAACTCGATTTTATGATAATTTACGTACGACAGTCAGGATACAAACGCTTAACGTGACGACTGCTCAATAAGCAAAAAACTATTTGATATTTGTTCAATCAACAGCCATTGCAACCATTCAGTTGTCGTTCTAATCCAATCATACAAACCGCTCCATCGATAACTAAAAAGTACAATTATACAAAGTAATAACGCTCGTCAAATTTATAAAAATTTTTGATAAACATCGAGTTTTTCCATTAGCTTGACACAAACAGTTGGATTGTTGATATTTTGATCAGCCATGTCGGCTTCCCGCTTCTCTACGACACTAACGGAGCACAAATAACCGAAATCACCAGCAAAACCTGACACAATATAAATTAAAATTGGAATTTTTATTTACATAAATGTCTATAAAAGTAGACACCGGTGCTTCGTTACTAGTTCGTATGTATGTTCCAAACAATATGCAAGCACACATTCTGGGATCCACATTAAAATTAATCATAAACTCTAGTTTACAGTCTGCGTTTCAGAAAATTCTTAGCCTAAATGAGTATGACTTTATCAGCATGTGCGAGTAATGCTACTTCAACTAAACTAAAAATTATTTTGAAATATTGGCTTAAAAAAATAATACCAACTCACAAACTGTTAAACAGTTCATGCAAGTAAAACATTTTCAAACTACGTACAGAATTAGCATTAGACTATCGTTGATTGCTCGAGTAGACATAATTAATTCGACCAATTAAAGAATTGTCAAACACAAAAAGATAATTCTACACCAGTAAACCATAAATAAATATATGCTGAATAACACATTCTTGTTACAAAGCAGAGACCAACTGGAAAACAAGATAGAAAAAAGATTATGAAAAAAAAATTAATATTAAAATAATAAATTATAACAAAACCGGTGTTAAATAAGAGTTATAAATCATGAAATTTATTAAGCATATCATTAAAGAGGTAGTAAAATAATTGAATACCATTACTTATTAAATATCAAGAACTATATTTGGAACAATTGAAGGTCAGTAAAAGAAAAAATGGTTTAAAAACAAATAGTCGACAGATGCACATGAAAGTAAGATATGAATGTAAGATAAAGATATTTTGTACAAATTTAATTTGCCTACCAAATAAAACTGTGTATTAGAACCAATGTTCGTTTCATTATATAAATGTTCATTTCAATACCACTTCCCCATGTAATGTGGTGTCTGTTCAGTAATGACAGATTGGGCATGGTTAGTTGGAACTTTGGGTCTAAATGGATGCCATATGAGCTCCACCTAAAGGAAAAATTGACTAACCAAGTTACATTAGTTAGTATATAACTGAAAATTGTGTGTAGTGTAGTGTGCGGCAGGATAGCTCAGTGGTTAGAGCACCAGATTCCGAAGCAGACGTGCCCAGGTTCGTATCCTGTCCGCGGCAAATTCTGGCCAGTACTTGATGAGTTCCCAATAAGGACGAAACCGGTCTACTGGATGAATTGCCTTTTCTACACTATACAATTCTTAGTTTATACTGACATATGTAAGTAATTAATGGGTCAGGTGTTTATATCAAGACCGCAACCTTGATTATAATAATAATAAAATATTAGAAATTAATTCGTTATTTAAGAATTTTAGAGAACTTGTTAACCGGTGCTTCTAATATTATTTTCGAACAGCGTTTCTAACCACTACTTCGATACTGCATAAAATATTGGACCTTAAGACATTTCAACCGACATATCGTGCATTATATTCTGATTAATTTAAACACTCCTCTATTTAATCTAGTTAAACGTTTGCGTTGGCGACACTTATTCGTTTACATCTACCAGTTTCAAATGAGTGGCGAGCTATAATTAATTTCAAAATATGTTCATACATAGTTGTTGATTTATTTTTTGTCTTTTAACTTAGAAAGGTCGTAAACTTTCTTAAACATACACTTGATTACAAGCACGACAAGGAATTTCATAAACATCACATGTTTCTAATGGTGCGATCAATTTAACGGTAGTTTTGCTATGTTGTTCCACAAGTATTTCAATACAATGGGATTGATGTTTACTTCAAGCTGGCAAACTTGATTTTAATTAGCAAATAGGCGATCAAAAGTAACATTTCAGTGAAATCTGTCACGTTTAATATTTCTCTGCTAGAGATGTTCATTTCTCTCTTACTCGGAACCTGTTATAACAAATGAAGTGGTATAGATATACTGCGCTTAATGTCGTATATAAGTAATTATTGCAAAAGGTTGTGAAGCTTTTAACTAGACGTGGTAATAGTTTAAACAGTATGAGTGGATATTGCACTGATTGTTGTGTATAACTAGTTCTCAAAGACGAATATGAAACATTCATAATACTATATGGAATATTAATAAAATATTTTTCTTGGTGTTGGTTACGAAATTCTTGTATAAAACACACAGACAAGAAAATCCTAGTGGTTGGTATTCCATGTACTCGGCGGCAAAGCTAGTAAATTTTTCTTTAAACCAAGTTTGGGAGCTTGAAGTAAACACCAATCCCATTGTATTTAACCAGTCGTCGAACAACATAACAAAACTACCGCCAACCGAAACGCACTAGTATGAGCTAGTAACTTGCTTATCAATAAGTTACTCGCCAAGAGTATCAGATAAATGTAGAGATTTTGGCAGAAAATTGTTCTTTATTGCTATAGATTAGATTTTTGGTAAATAAAGATAAGTAATAAAAATTTGAATTTCAGATGGCGGAGACTAGGCTAGCTGCACTATACGGTAGATCACCAAATTCCACAAAAAAGACAGCGCTTAATGATGCATTTCAGCAGTGTTGCAAGTGTTTAAATCTTATTTAATGAAATCACTAGGATTAATCATAGTTGCAGCAGTAGTACCAGAACTGCAATAATTAATTTATTAATTAAATATGAGGCACGATTTAAATATGGAAGCATAAAATGCATTAAATAGGCGATTTTGAATTGCTAAAGTGAATTCAGCTTTCAAGAATTAGGTAACTAAGCAATCACAACTAGCGAAATAGATAATTGTCTGCATAAGAATACATTTTTTTATTCATTATAAATACAAACACATTTTCTACTTCAACTTGTTAAATTATGCCTTAGGAAGGCTATTGGGAAACAGGATAGAAATGTGCAGGGATTTACAATCGAGATGGGAAGTCAGTATGCAAGGATGAACCAATTAAAGGATGATAGGCAATAAGTAATTGTTCAACGGGTGTTAGAAATGGCAATAGCGATTGCGACAATAGCCAATTTCGAGGCCGAGAATGCTCCAATTGTCCGATCTAAGACTGAACTTAATACAACAGAAAATCTCCGCAGAAGCACACGAATTAAGATGAAGCTATCAACACAATGATGGAAGCAGCCTTCGAGCAGCAAGAGATAAATTTAAAAAAAATGAAATTGCGAGAAAACTTCTATAATTGATTCTAAATAAACGATTGCTTGCAAAAAAACATCTTGACTGCGGAATTAGTGATAATTAAGTCTCGGCTGGACGAAAAACTTATAATAAATTGCGAGGGAATCCGCATAAACGATGCAACCAATATAGTTGAAGTCCAAAAATGGCGACCGCCCAGGATGCAGCAGACAGAAATATGCCGGTGTTTTCATCCGAATCGACGACTTATTTTACAATTGCACCCTTGGGTGTGGAAAGGATACAGTTGTGGTTAGATTTATTGGAAACCTCTGTTCGAGAGCAAGAATTTTCATTAGAAGTTACTATTGTGTTCGTGATTGTCCAGGAATTAGATGACCGGACAGTTGCAGTCCTATTAAAATTGCTTTTCGACCTGACTTATGGGGAAAAGATAGGGTGAATGTTTGATCACATCCGAGGCAGGTCTCCGGTGATTTAAAATTTTATAGACTCAAAGATCTACCGGGTGAGATGACCTTTGATACCATGGCACACATCAAGCGGTAGTTGTCCATGCTAACTAGGTCTTTGCCCCGGTTGCAACCACATGAGGCCATCATGTTTATGCTGCTGGATCCTACCAGATATGGCGCAATATCGAGCACGCAATGGCCTGAAAGAAAGCACACAGGCCCTTCAAAGTTCGGCCATGTTGAAAAACAAATTGGCCGCTACGTCTCCACAAATGGGTCCCGTTACAACATCCGAACGGAGCAATATACCTTATTGGAATTCTTCGCGATATAATCATAGAGTCCGCGACGGACGGCGCCAGTCAGTGTATTGGAAGCATGGTCAATATTTAAAGACACCAGCTGCGACGAATACATCGCCTAAGTAACAGCAAAATCAATATAGTTCTCGTAGAGAAAGGCCCGTTCAATGCGAAAAGAATTTCCACCAATAAGGCAAGTCGAGTTCATGCCCAAAATATAAATCCGTTGGAGGCACCGATATGTAGAACAAGACAAGAGGACCAGAAGAGCACCCTGAAATCTTTTCAGAATCAGATGGGAAACGTTGTTAAACGTAAGGATGTTTATTAAAGTAAAATTTTAAGAACTTTTAAACGGACAGACAGTAAACATGTAGTTGGATACTGGAGATGATATTTCGGCATTACTACTGACTTGACCGTTAAACAACGTAAAACCAACGAGAGCCAACTTGTATCAGACATTAACAATTGAAGTTATCGACTATATGTCTTATTGTGTAACCCCCTATTGGGCTTCATTTTATTACAAAACGAGTTTAGGCAATCAATTATCAAAATAAGCGTATATGTTTCTCGATGCCGTAAAGTACTTCATCTATAAAGTAGACATAGGCAGCCTTAAGGTGCAGGAGAATATCAGTTTTTTGGCTGGGTGGTTGAGTTTCAAAGCCAATACATCACAATAGTCTAACTCCGTGTCCACGCAGACGTACAAGAATTAAAATGAGGCAGTCAGCAAAATTATGAAAACAGCTTTCGAGCCGCAGAAGTGAATATAAAATAACAAATATGCGTTTTGTTTTACTAAATGGACGCGCTTTATACAATCAAACTCCTATTAATAGTTGATCAAAAATGAGCAAAATGGCATCGGACGGATTGGAAAACTTCGTAAGAGTATTGTCTGCACAAATGAATAATGACTGCGGATAATTAAGTCTCGGCACGACGACACGCTGATAATAAATTCTAAAAGAATTCGGATTAACATCATCATCTGCCACAGTCATACAAAATCCAAAAGTGACTGTTTCACTGCCACGTAACTAAGTTTAAAAATATATAGAACAACAGAAATAATATTCTAGACAAATTATTACTGAGATTTAAGAGAGAGAGAGAATACCTAATTACTATGAGTAAATTTATCAGGATAACACACTGAAAGTAAACCTCTCCGCAACACCATTATGGCATTCGGGCAAGGCAACATCAGCAATACAGCTTCCTTGCGGATTTCACTGTATTATGTCATAAACAAACCAAACCTCGCAGATAACTTGGCCCTACTAAGAAAACGGTATGGAGATGATTCTACTAGACATCTGCAACAAGATCGCCACTGAGCTCGATTCTATGCCATATCGCTAAGGGTTTCTAATCAAGAACTATGATGCGCACGAGCACCCAATCCTGGCAGACGAGTGGGTCCTATACTACCCAATTTGTATGTAAGTGATTTCATCTGTTTCTGTCATGTCAAAATCTGCCCACCTTGTTTCTTACGCCAATTTGGTGCTGGATGAGAGAACAGAGCTCTACTGGGAAATCGAAATGAGGGCATACGCAAAACGTTACCAAGCCAACGAAGTTGATGGAGCCTAATTTGTTTTTCTAACGACGAGCACTTATTGTCACATCCAAAAATACTTCTACGGATGTCAACGTTAGTTATTCGTTGTTGGTAAACAACATGTCCTATACTTCTCAAACAACGATGATCGAATGTCTGTAAGCGTCTCAGATCATAAACTCTAAGTGGCCAAGTTTCACTAGCGTATAGTAAGACTGCGCGTACAGATTCATTGTAAACACGACCTTTAAGGCAAAGTGAAATATTCGCGCTTCTCCATAAATGACGAAGGTTCGAAGAAGCTACTCTAGCATTCGTGATCCGTATTCTCACCTCGTCGGACATATTGCCTACGTTATTGATAGAGCTCCCAAGATATGTAAACCTGTCGACAATGTCAAGATCTTCATTCTGCAGTCGCAACGTTGGAGTGAGTGGTGGGTGATCCTGTAACAGTATCTTACATTTAGAGGGTGCAAATTTCATACCGAAAGACGGAACAACGTTTGCTAATCTATTTAAGGTGGTCTGGGCAGCATGTTGATTGTCGAATAATAGTACGATATCGTCCGCATAGTCAAGATCGACTAGTTTATCTCCCGGGAGAACTTCAACTCCAGCGTCCTGAATTTGTGTGAGAGTGATCCCGGAAGCAGATCATCGGGGCCGGCGGCTTTGCAGCGCTTAAGAGATGGTTCTTCGGAACTAACATTCCACACTGTTGATGCAGACATGCTTTCGGGAAGCGGAACTGACGCGGGTAGCCAAGAAATTTAATCTCTAAAGTGTTCAGCCCACCTGTCAAGACGACTTATTTTATCAGTTATTAATTCGTTGTTACTATCATTTATAGTTTCGCTAACTTTAACTTTCTCTGACCTGTGGCGCGAATAAGTTGGAACAAACAGCGACTGTTACCTGACGCGAAAGCTACTTCCATTTCTTCAGCCTTTCTGCTCCAAAGGTTTTCGAGATCGCCTTTTAGACTGCGCTTAAGTTGGCGTCTTATATTGCGACGGGTATTATTATGGAACTTATCTTAAACCAAAGTATATTCGGATTTTCACTATTCAGAATATTTTCATACTTTTGTCGGATGGACGGTTGTCCGAGTTTGCCTACATCAATTTGAGGTTTATTCTAAATTATTTTCCCGGAAAATTTTAGAGCAAATCTACAACGGATAAGTGCATGGTCCGAGTCGACTTAAGTGTTCCAAAAAGAGCGACAATCCTGGATGCAACCACGCCATCTATAACTAATTTCTACATGATCTATTTGAGTCCACCGTTGTCCAGTTGCAGGAGGACGCCATGTAGCACAACGTTTAGCACTACGTCTGAAATTTGTACTAATTAAATATAGTCTATGTTTAGCGCAGCTATCCAAAAGCCGTTCACCATTATCATTGCGAGTCGAGCTTAGAGTGTATCTTCCACCTAAATGAAATTCTGTGTTACTTAAGCGACCAACTTGAGCATTCATGTCACCCATAACCAGGACTATATCCGAACTTCGTGCTTTACTTAGTAAGGAGCTTAATTCGGAGTAAAAAGCGTCCTTGCTTTCTTGTGCTGCAATCGGTAGGAGCATATGCAGATACAACGAAGAGGCAACGTGTGGCAATAGCCACCTTTAAGACAAATAATGAGCAAAAAGTCTTATCTAGGGCAGACATTATTTCAACAGAAATTCCTCGCAGAAGCGCCCGGATTAGAAGTAAGCAGGCAGCACAGTGAGAAAAGCAGACGTTGAGCTGATGTGAACATATATTAATTAATGTGTAAATTTGTTTTATTAAATAGATTCTTATTGTGCGTGCAAAATTCTATATATAATTGAGTAAAAATAAAGCATTTATGGCACAATTAAAAATGTATTCTGATGGGGTCGAAACGTTGATTCAGGCACTGGCGTCTCAAATGAAGAATTTAACGGACGAATTAGGCATAATTAAGGCTCGTCTAGACGATACGTTAATAATAAACACTAACGACATACAAATTCGTGGAACATCAAACATAGGTGGACACAACAATGGCGACCACGCCGAAGAGGAATCAGGAGTTAATATGCCAGCGGTTTCAGCCGAATCGACGAGTTATTTCAGACCGTCATCAGAGTTTAAGCCGATGTTGGCACCACTAGATGTGGAAAGGCCACAGTTGTGGTTCAAAAAATTTGAAGCATCAGTGCGAGCCCAAGAATTTACATTGGAAGCACCTATTGTGCGTGTAGCTGTACAGGAATTAGTGGATCGGACAGTAGCTGTCCAATTGGAATTGCCAGTTGACCTCACATATGAAGAATACAAAAGACGCGTGTTGATTCATTTCCGGGCCAGGCCTCAAGAAGTGTTCTCAGAATTATACAGCCTAACACCATTAAAGGGTGAGATGCCCATGGATACCATGGCACGTATCAAGCGGTGGTTCTCGAAGCTTACCGAGTCTTTACCAGGTTTGCAACCACATGAGGCCATCATGTTCATGCTGCTGGATCCTACTAGATACGGAGAAATATCCAGCAGCCCAGGAGGCCTTGAAGAGAGACTTCAGGCTCTTCAAAGCTCGGCCATAATGACAAATAAGATGGCAGCTGCATCTCCACGCATGGGTACAGTTACAACATCTGACAGGAGCGACATACCGTATTGGAATTCTTCGCGTCATAATAAGCAGTTCCGCGACAGAAGGCAACAGCCAGTGGCCTGGAAGCAAAGTCAGTATATAAGGACTCCGGCTCCGACGAATACGGCGTATAAGCGGCTACAAAACCCATGTACTGCCCCTCGAGAACGACCAATGCAGTGGGGTAACAGGGTGAACAATCTCACAAATAATGGAGGGAGAGAACAAGGCACAAAAATTAATCCTTTGGTGGCTCCGACGGGTAGATCGAAGGAAGACCAGCAGAACAAACCAAAAAGTGGTCCGAACCAGATGGCTTGTGAAGAAAAGGAAGTGCGGGAAACACTGCCAAATGTAAGAATTTTCATTAAAGTTAAATTTTAGAACTCTTCAACGGACAGCCAGTAATAATGCAATTGGATACTGGAGCTGATGTGTCGGTACTACCATTGACTTGGCCATTGAACAATATAAAACCTACGAAAGCAAGTTTATGTCAGGCATCGGGCGCATCGATGGTGGCTGTGGGCGAGTGGAACACGAAGTTGCTAATAAATGAAAATGTCTATCATATGTCTTTTGTTGGTTCGAATACGCAAACGCCCTTATTGGGACTTGATTTCATTAGAAAATGGGTTAAGACGATAGACTGTCAAAATAAACGTGTATGCCTATCACGGCCTGATTGTAGAGTGCGTCCAGGGCCGACAGTCGACGAGTTTAAGCAATGGCTAGAACTAAATGAAGGTTACGAACCACCAAAAGTATATGGTGCTCCTCCAAAGAAATTAGCAGCAGCGACTCGATTTACGTTACGAAAAAGGATGGTTCGCTCCGACCGGCGGCTGATTTTAGGCAATTGAACTCAGTAACCAAACCAGACCCGTATCCCATGCCGGCTCTGCGTGATCTGTTCTTACAGCTAGCGGGAGGCAAATGGTTCGCCGTGCTTGATCTTAAACAGGGATTTTGGAAAATAGGCGTGCGGTCCGAAGACCGATGGAAGTTAGCGGTACAAGTACCCCAAGGTCATTTCCAATTCACCCGAGTACCATTTGGCCTTAAAAACGCACCGAAAGTGTTCCAAAGGATGATGGACTCGTTCGTGTCTGACTTAACTTGTACAACAGCTTACGTAGACGATGTTATTATATGGGCCACTACTGAACACGAATTACGTTCGAGGCTGCAGAAGATGTTGGCCAAAGCAGTAGAATGGCGATTACATTTTAATCCAGAAAAGGTACAGATAGGTCAAGAAGTGTGGTTCTTGGGACACTTAGTCTCAGCGGACGGATGCATGCCGTTAGATTCTAATGTACAACCGATCAAGGATTATCCGGTGCCTACTACTAGAAAACAATTGCGCCGGTTTATTGGTATGGTGAATTTCTATAGACCATACCTCGCAGGGATGGCGGTTACACAACAGACCTTATCTCAGTTAACTAGTGCCAAGATACCATTTCATTGGACGGAGGAGGCTCAACAAGCGTTTGTACTATGCAAGCAGAAATTAATAGAGGCAACTATTTTGACTTTCGCGGTAGGTAATATGTCAATTGTTACAGACGCATCAGATATTGGGATAGGAGCGGTGTTACAAGCTGACGGACGTCCTGCGCAATATATAAGTCGCACAATACTAAGGCGGAACAGAACTATACCGTCACAGAGAAGGAATTACTTGCCGTACAATGGGCGCTACGGAAGTTTAGATATTTTGTCATTGGGGGACACGTGGACGTCTTTACCGACCACAAAGCGCTAGTGCATTGGAGATCACTAGGTATTGAGAAGAAACGAGTACATCGAGCCATTGAAGCACTAGAAGAGTACGATATATCAATTCATCATAGAGCAGGAATCAAGAATGCGGCGGCCGATGCGCTCAGCAGAATTTCCGCTGTGCGGGTTTCGCCGCTTATAAAGGTCTCTGAAGAACAGGGAAGAGATGCTACATGTCAGGAAATAGTCAATCAGTTAAAAAACGGCACAGTGGTGTTGGCACCATATAAAACGTGGAGTCTACAGAACGGCCTGTTGGTGCGGAAAGAAGGACAAACAATGCAATGGTTTGTGCCAGAATCTATAAGAACAGAATTAATGGCCTTTTGGCATGAAACGTTGGGACATCCCGGCGCTGGGCGGCTCATTGAGACATTGCAGTCACGATTGTATTGGCCTGGCATGTCCAAAGAAATTCGTAGCTATTGTCAACAGTGCACTACATGCCAACGTTGTAAACCACAAAAACGAGAAAAGGCCACTCCGATTGCTTTCAATGCTACTGCACGGAACGAGTTTCTGCATATCGACCTGGTAGGTCCACTGCCAGTAGCTCGCGGTGGCGTGTCCTATGTGTTTTCCATGGTCGATAAGTTTACCCGATGGGTCGAGTTTGTACCACTGAAGAAGATCACAACAGAAAAGATTATAACGTGCTTAGAAGAGCGATGGCTCAGTCGATTCGGTACCCCACAAGTTACTGTCACCGATCAAGGCGCACAGTTTGAGTCGAAAGAATTTAATCAGTGGTGCAAAGACCTTGACATAAAGCATTCCCCCACAACCACTTATCACCCGCAAACCAATGCAACAGCTGAGCGCGCACATAGGACGATGAAAGAGGTACTGCGATGTTGGTGCCACGAAAGCCCGGGAACGTGGAGAGACAAATTACATTTGGTTGAGCGGGCCATGCGCTTTACAGTCTCAACAGCGACAGGTTTCGCTCCAACGACCATGGTCTATGGAGGACACATAAGACTGCCAGGTGAACCTGTAATCCAAGAGTCCCATGAGCGCTGCACCATAGCGGATATTCAGGAACGACTAAAACAGTTAACTGAATATGTAGGGGCAACACAGCGACAAAGCTATGCAAGGCAACCGACACGCACTCGCCTAAAGGTCGGCGATTATGTCATGGTAGCGAGGGTCGAGCCCATGGCACTGCAGGCTGTCAATGATGGGCCGTATCGCGTGGAGAGGGTGGACGCCGAGCACAATACTGTTTTTGTTAGCCTGCCCGATGGACCACGAGCTGTGGCACTGGATCGTTTAAGCAGAGTGCGAAAGCCGATTCCTGAGGGGGGGAAGATGTGGCAATAGCCACCTTTAAGACAAATAATGAGAAAAAGGTCTTATCTAGGGCAGACATTATTTCAACAGAAATTCCTCGCAGAAGCGCCCGGATAAGAAGTAAGCAGGCAGCACAATGAGAAAGCAGACGTTGAGTTGATGTGCACATATATTAATTAATGTGTAAATTTGTTTTATTAAATAGATTGTTGTTGTGCGTGCAAAATTCTATATATAATTGAGTAAAAATAAAGCATTTATGGCACAATTAAATATGTCTTCTGATGGGGTCGAAACGTTGATTCAGGCACTGGCGTCTCAAATGAAGAATTTAACGGACGAGTTAGGCATAATTAAGGCTCGTCTAGACGACACGTTAATAATAAATACCAACGACATTCAAGTTCGTGGAACATCAAACATAGGTGGACACAACATTAATGTTTAAAAAAATTAATTACGCGTTATACAAAGCAGGTTGAGATTGTGGGCAGACGGAGCCTGAGACGTGTGTAGAAGGTTGAACGCTCTCAGGATCAGGTTGTTCGATAAACGGTTTTAACCTGTCTATGCTTACCGATGTCGGTGTAGCGCCTTGCATAATGATGAAGTATTTTGGCTGTTTTAGTAAAATCGGGTAAGGACAGCGATACTTGGGTTGTAGTGGTGCAACAGCATTATTGTTGCGAACGAGTACTCTCTTGCAGCCGTGGAGCTGTGGGTGAACGAAGACTGGACGAGGCGTGTGTCTCGGCTGCTGTTCGGACATGTTACCGAAATGAAGTCGAAGGCGGTAGCTTCGTCTTGTGGGTCATCTTGTGCCGGTAGTAGACGTGGGAGCTGACTAGGCAGGCGTAGATCCATGCCATACAAGAGTTGTGACGCAGACGTTTTAATGGATTCTCGAGTACGAGAACGCATGGCCAGCAGAACTAAAGGTAGTGCATCGACCCAGTTGCCATTAATGGACGAGGATGCTAAAGCTGCTTTGAGTTCCCTATGCATTCTCTCTACCATGCCATTAGCTTGGGGATGGTAGGCAGTCGTCTGGCGTAAGATGCATCCCATGTACCGCAAGGTGGTTTTGAAACGATCAGATGAGAAGCAAGTGCCTCTGTCCGTGATGACCTCATTGGGAACACCGTAATTGGATATCCATGCAGAGATAAAACCGTTAGTTACTTCGTCTGCAGAAATGGTGCCAAGAGGTAATGCCACAGGTCACCGTGTAAATCTATCGATCATAGTTAGAAGGTAGCTGAAACCTTGAACCTTTGTCAGATGAACTATGTCGATGTGGACGATGGCTAGGCGAGAAGTAGACCGAAAATGTTGCAACTTAGAACGAGTGTGTCGTGTGATCTTGTTTTTCTGACAAATTGCACACTCTGAGACCCATCGTTTAACATTCTGCCTAAGTCTGTGACCCCAGAAACGATCTGTAAGAAGTCGGACAGTCGCTTGGCTTCCTGGGTGAGAAATTGAGTGAATTGAATCGAAAACCTTCCTCTGAAGGCTGGTCGGCAGAACTGGCTTGTTGGGCTGCGTACCCGTGAAGTAAACAATTGGTAAGCCTTCCCACAGACGGCATATGAACTTGGTTGGGTGACGGGCTATTGATCTTTGAATGTAAATGTCACCGCGTTGTTCCGTTCGCAGGAGAGTTGGCGTTAGTGCAGGTTCACTGAGTGCCACGGAGTTGACAGTGAATGGTGACGGCGAAGGTGGCTGTAGAGAGACGTCTGGCCTAGACAGGGCATCTGCAATGAAGTTCTGTTTGCCCTTGACGTGAAAGACGTCAAATTGCCATTCGCTTAGACGAGAAAGCTGTCTTTCCACTCTGGCAGGGTACTTGGCGATAGATGAAGTTGCGTTTCGAAGTGCGCTAACCAGTGGTGCATGATCTGTGAAAACAACAAATCTGCTACTGCCAATGATGCTGATAAATGGCGCACTGCGTCGTGGATGGCGAGAAGTTCTCGGCCGAAAGTGTCGTACCTCGTTTCTACTGGTTGGAGAGTACGCGAGTAGAAACTGATAGGCTTCCGAACTCCGTCGATCTCTTGTTCCAAAGTGGCTCCAATAGCGAATTCAGAAGCATCTGTCGTGAGTAGAAATGGCTTTTCGAAATCTGGATGCGTTAGCATTGTGGCATTTGCTAACGAGTTGATTGCAAGTCGAAGTAATTCCTCGTCTTCGGATGACCAAGCAATGATGGAATTCTTGCTAAGTCCTTTTCGGTTCCGCAGGTGCCTGCACAAAGGATAAAGTTGTTTTGAAAGTCCTGGAAGGAACTTGCGATAATAGTTTAGTACTCCCAGGATTTTCTGCAAATCGCTCAAAGTCCTTGGTGACTTGATATTCTTGATTGAATTCGTCTTTGACGGCAACGGTTGAATACCTTGGGCCGTGATACGATGCCCTAAGAAGTCGACGGATGAAGTTGCAATCTGCGTCTTGTCACAGTTGATCTTGAGTCCGTGGTTGGATAAGCGTGAGAGGACATTTCGTAGATGTTTCGCATGAGATTCTAGATCTGGACTGAATACCATAATGTCATCTAGATATGACATACAATAAGCAGAGTCGTCGCGAAGTATGTTGTCTATGAATCTTTGAAATGTCTGAGTAGCACACTTGAGTCCAAAAGGCATGTAAAGATATTCAAAAAGGCCAAATGGAGTGATGACTGCAGTTTTCTCGATATCCTCTGGTGCTACCGGTATGTGATGGTACGCTTGTCTGAGGTCAATCACTGAGAAGAAATTGCTGCCGTTGAGTTTTTCAAGTAAAGTGTTGATATTTGGAATAGGATATGCATCAGATTTTGTCACTGAATTTAGCTTACGGTAGTCTCCACAGGCTCTGTACGATCCGTTTGATTTTGAGACTAAGTGCAGTGGTGACGCCCATGAACTTTTCGATGGTCTGATGATTCCCTCTTCCAAAAGCCTTGAGAATTCTTCTTGGGCAGCTTTCAGCTTAGCAGGAGCCAGTGGTCGCTTCTTGAGTGCAATAGGTTGTCCTTCTGTGACGATATGATGCATCGTGTTGGAGACTCGTAGATCGGATTTGTTAAGATCGAAAAGCGATTTGTATTTTCGAAGAGCTGCTGATATCTCTGCTGAATGATGCACTGGGGTTGGCTGAATGACCTGTAACTCCAAACGCTCGGAGGCAAGTGTCCAAAAGCTTTGTTCAAGTCCGGTGGAGGGGTCGATGATCTTTTGATTGGCAAGATCAACAATGAGCCGAAATTTTAGAAGGAAATCAAGGCCTATTATATTATGTGAGACCTTGGCAATGATGAAGTTGTGGGAAAATTCACGTCGTAGACCTATGTTGAGTGTGCGGTATTGGCAGCCATAAGTTGGTATGGGCTCGCCTGTAGCTGTTGCGAGAAGAACGCCTAGCGACATCTCGGCCATTGAATCACCTTTGAGAACTGAGACTGCTGCACCTGTGTCTACGATGTACTCTTCGCCAGTTTTGAAATCAAGAAGGTGCAGAAGTTCGTTTGGCTGTTTGGCCGGGTCATGCAAACAAGTAGGCTGGTGATTGCGACCGGCATTGTCTGTTTGGTTCTCTATGTGAAAAATTCGGCGTGGACGAAAAGAGTCGACAGGGATGTCGGATTGTAGTTGGCTTCTTCCCTGTAGCGCCGTTGATGCCGTTGATGTGCAGAAAGTACGGTCTTCTACTTCCTGCGCCAGACGTTTCCCGATACTGATGCACCCTTGTGCCTGCGGTCTGTTGTCCTCTCCGTCAGCTGTGGAAATTGACACTCATTCGGAAATTCTTCGGAACGACAAAGACAAACTTGGCAAGCATAAAAAACTTCTGGTGGTTATAACATCAGTTCTTT
>JAQBSW010012069.1:0-17949 GCA_029291075.1 Eudiplozoon nipponicum | reverse complement strand
GACATTCCAGCGTTTGGCTGAAGAAATCCCTCAGAATTGTTCATTTGCGAGGGTGTATATAGACGACATAATAATTTTTAGTCGCTCCCGAGACGAACATCGTACGCATTTGGAAACGGTTTTGACCAGGCTGGAGCAATATGGATTAGTGGTCAAACCTAATAAGAGTAATATAGGTTGCTCTTCAGTTAAATACCTTGGTCATATACTCTCCAAAGACAGAATTAAACCTTTGGAAGATAAAGTCCAAGCTATTAAGGACGTAACGGAACCCCGAACTGTACGCCAGTTGCGAAGGTTCTTGGGTATGCTCAGCTATTATCGTCGATTCATTCCAGGTCTAGCCGGAATTCTTGGATCGTTAACAAGCCATCTCACTCGTGAAAAGAGCACGATCAAGAAGTCTTGGCCTATAAACTTGAGTCAAGAAGACCGAGAAAATTTCCAAAAGGCCAAGGATATGTTAAGTGACGTAACCACATTAGCACCGGTAGATTGGGAAAAACCTTTCGAACTAATCACAGATGCCTCAGATGTTGCATTAGGGGCAGTGTTACAGCAAAGAGAACAGGACGAAGTAAGACCGATTGGGTTTTATAGCCGTAAACTTAATGATCAAGAAAAACGTTATGATACGTTTGGCAAAGAGCTTCTAGCAGTGTATGCCGGAGTGCTACACTTCGAGCATTACTTAGACGGGCACAAGTTTAAGTTATTGACCAATCATAAGCCATTGATCAGCATACTTGGTAAAACAGCTAGGCTTAATTACTCTCGTAGAATAAATTCCCAAATAACACTGTTAGCAGAGTTCGATTTCACTGTGTCTCATATTGCTGGCAAAGAGAATGTGTTAGCTGATGCACATAGCCGACCGAATGAAGCTGATGTCGAGCTGATATTTCAAGGTCCATTGAAAAATTTAGATGAATCAATGCATGATTTTGTTAGTCAAATCGAGGAAGCGCAAGGATCGGATCCCTTTACATTAGTATTGTCCAAAAGACCTGGATATGTTCGTAAGCTCATAAGTGGCAAGTGGTTGTTATGCGAAACATCTAGAAGTCAATCACGACCATATGTGCCATTGGAGTTACGGGCCAAGATTATCCAAGTGTTACATGACATGGGTCATCTATCCGTTAATGCCACCATTCGATTAATCAACGACAGATATGTATGGCCGCATATGTCTAAAAACATACGGGTATGGGTAAGAGCCTGTGCCAAGTGTCAAACGTGTAAGGTGTGGAGACATACCAGAACCGAGATAAAGAACATTGGAATACCAATCGGATGGTTCAGACGAGTACACATAGACATTGTCGAGATGCCTGAAGTAAATGGAAACAAATACTTGCTGACAATGGAAGTTAGACTTAGTCGTCAATTTGAAGTGGCGATTTTAAAAGACATGACAGCGCAAGAAGTCTTGTTTGTGTTTCTACATAATTGATATCGCGTTATGGTGTTCCGGAAAAGGTCACTAGTGATCGCGGTAGTCAATTTATGTCAGAGCTTTTCGTAAGATTCCTCAACATCATGGGAACCACTATAATACATACTAGCGCGTATAACCCACGAGCGAATGGGATGGTAGAAAGGCTACATCGTGAACTGAAAGCTGCATTAAGGTGTACTGGTGGAACAAGCTGGATACACGATCTTCCTATAGTACTACTCGCCATGCGCAACAGATATAGGGCACAATTAGGAACTTCCATAGCAGAATTGGTTTATGGAGAACCATTAAGGTTGCCTGGAGATCTTCTAATAGAAACTCCAAGTAGTCTTGATTGGGCTTCTAGTTATGTAGATTGGTTTGTAGGAGCACTTAGAGACAAGATGTGTCGTTTGGCCCCAACCAAGAATAGAAAAGCTAAAACCAAATGCTATGTGTCCTCTGATTTAAAATCGGCTTCGCATGTGTATATAACTAATGAGAATAGGAAGAACTGCCTGACACCATTTTACAAAGGACCATACAAGGTCAAGAGGATGACTGACAAGAATGTCATCATAGAAATAAATGGCATTGAGGATTGTGTTACGTTGGATCGTTGTATTCCCCAGTTTATCTGGATTGACGGTATGACTGAATTAACAGATGCGTCGAATGACCGTTCCATGGGCGAATCTGATGTGTGCAATCCCATCATGCAGGCACATAATGAAATGCAGAACTCTGAAGAATCGTTGTCTAATATAGCAAAATCTTATTCTACTGAATCACAGCATGAAAACTATTTGTCGATACCAAATGATTTTGAAGAACCAGTGAATGTTGTACCAGGCGAGATGACGACGTCAGGGGCGAAGTATGCACAACCCGTTCTGGAAGAATATATCGTCAGCCGAAGAACTATGATTACGTCTATTATTAGACGCCTTCTTTGAGAAGGTTGTGTATGTAGAGGATGTTAAATCCTCCGCCTTATGTAAAATAACATTGATTGAAAAATTAAAACCACCATAGCTGATTGTAACGAACTTTATTTAAAAAGAATTTTTTTATTATTTTCCAGAACATTCTTTGTTTAAATACTTGATTTTAAAATTGTGCGCTATTTTCAGTTTTTGAGTATCTCGCTCCTTGACTGGTATTGTAATTTTTTCAATAGTAAACGATTAAATTTATATCAAATATATCCATCCACCAATTGTCTTTTGTTCTGATATAAAATAACATTGAAGAGGAGCCTTGGAACAGGTATATTTGATTTTATCGTTGGGTCACGTTCATACCACAACAGATTATTGCTGAAAGGAACAGCTTTCCAACTTTCACTTTCCGATTGCCAACAGTAAGTGTCGATTTAATTGTTATATCCTATACTCATAGATACCGATATTAAATTCGAGGACACAAATAGGTTAGTGCAGGACATAGCGGACTTGAACTCAAATGACGCAAGCAATAATATAAGCATATCAGACTCTAGTGTGAATTTTAAGACTTCCAGCGATCTTGCATCTATGGGGCTTACAGACACGAATATGTTAGGGGCCTCAGCAAGGTCACTTTAATTTCGACAATCCATGTTTAGCGTCCTATTTTGCCATAGTATGCGAGCATTAAATTCCTTTAAAATTTTGGAAATATTATGCATATGTAACGACACAAATTAATGGCCGACATATTGCGTAAATTAATTTCAATTTTATTTACGTTGCACCAATGAGAAAAAAGCGAAACTTGCCGTTTAACTAATAGTGTGCAAGTAGGCGTGGCATGCTATTTAAGCACGGCAATTCACCATGCAAGTCAGAGTGTGGCAATTATATTCTACCTTACATCACGCGTGTGCGTTCTGTCGGCTGTCAATACCTACGCTGGTGATTTGATAGTTTCACCAACAACTAACTATATCCGTGACTCATCTTGTTGCGGTATACCGGAGAGACGAGCCAATTAAGTGCAGAACCTGCAGGACGCTATCCACATCGTGATTACAGCTCAACCACGGGAGCGACAACTCAACCAGAGTCCACCCAAGGCTCTAGAACATCTTCACTCTGATCAATTCAGGAGAACGCATTACCAGGCCTTCTTAAGGGCTCTTTATCAGTAAAAAATCTCTATTCAGAGCACCTTAACCGAGTTTGTAACGTCGTACTGCATTTACTTGAAAGCGGGGCGTTTCCACATATGTTGCGAATTAAAATTAACTATTGATATTGTAAACGCCCCGGCTTCAAGTAAATGCCGTACGACGTTACAAACTCGGTTAAGGTGCTCTGAATAGAGATTAGTTACTGATATGTGGGGCCCTTAAGAGGGCCTGGTAATGCGTTCTCTTGAAGTCTTCAGAGTTTGAAGATGTCCTAGAGCCTTGGGTGGACTCTGGTTGAGTTGTCGCTCCCGTGGTTGAGCTGTGATCGCGTTGTGGATAGTGTCCTGCAGGTTCTGCACTTAATTGGCTCGTCTCTCCGGTATACCGCAACAAGATGAGTCACGGATGTAGGTAGTTGTTGGTGAAACTATCAAATCACCAGCGTAGGTATTGACAGCCGACAGACACGCACACGCGTGAAGCAGGTAGAAGGCAAATGCCACAACTGACTTGCATGGTAAATTACCGTGCTTAAATAGCATGCAATATGTCTACTTGCACACTATTGGTTAAACGTGGTTAAACGTGGTTAAACGGCAATTTTGCTTTTTTCTCATTGGTGCAACGTAAATAAATTTGAATTTAATTTACGCAATATGTCGGCGATTGATTTGTGTCGTTACAACACTTTCCTCTCTGAAAAAAAGAAAAAATATTCCTCTCTGCGAGGCTAGATAAGAAATGCATGACAGAGTTCGAACCAAGTTAAGCAAAAATATGATGAACCATAAGTGCTGGGCTTAAATATGCTTGTTGGTTGCTTCAACAATGATATGATGCCAGGTAACCACTAGGAATTGCTACACAAATTGTTAGCTCTAGTGGACGGTCATAGCACGTGAGGCAAAATAGAGCAGTGTAAGTTTTTGGAGCCGCAGCGTGAAGATTTCGAGGTAAATCGCCTCTGAATTTGCCAGGTTTAAGTTAAAACCTAAGCAGGTTGGATCGTTGTCAATGTGTTTGTATACGACCAAAGGAGCTAGAGTGCTCGACGTTGTGGTCATGACATTTGTAGAGTGGTCTTTGTGCAATTGATGAAGTTGAGATATGCATTGAAAGTGGCCTGTACCATGATATGAAGCTGATCACTACTTAGTGTTGCTACACGAAAGCGTTAGCTCTAAGTAGCTGGTCATACCAAAATAGGCAGTGTTATGCCATGTGTGAGAAATACATTATAATGTAAAAATATATACATTAAAATCAAAGGTAACTGCATAAAAATATGTACACGAACATTGCCTCAGAGATGGCATAATACCAAAGAACTGTTCAAAAATGCTACACAATTGTTAGCTAAGAACAGCTGGTTATGCCACGTGAGACAAATACGAAAAATAACGTAAGGTTAAAAAAAATTTGATAGTTAAATGTTAATGTTTAAAAAAATCAATTACGCGTTATACAAAGCAGGATATTGAGATTGTGGGCAGACGGAGCCTGAGACGTGTGTAGAAGGTTGAACGCTCTCAGGATCAGGTGGTTCGATAAACGGTTTCAACCTGTCTATGCTTACTGATGTCGGTGTAGCGCCTTGCATAATGATGAAGTATTTTGGCTGTCTTAGTAAAATCGGGTAAGGACCGCGATACTTGGGTTGTAGTGGTGCAACAGCATTATTGTTGCGAACGAGTACTCTCTTGCAGCTGTGGAGCTGTGGGTGAACGAAGACTGGACGAGGCGTGTGTCTCGGCTGCTGTTCGGACATGTTACCGAAATGAAGTCGAAGGCGGGTAGCTTCGTTTTGTGGGTCATCTTGTGCCGGTAGTAGACGTGGGAGCTGACTAGGCAGGCGTAGATCCATGCCATACAAGAGTTGTGACGCAGACGTTTTAATGGATTCTCGAGTACGGGAACGCATGGCCAGCAGAACTAAAGGTAGTGCATCGACCCAGTTGCCATTAATGGACGAGGATGCTAAAGCTGCTTTGAGTTCCCTATGCATTCTCTCTACCATGCCATTAGCTTGGGGATGGTAGGCAGTCGTCTGGCGTAAGATGCATCCCATGTACCGCAAGGTGGTTTTGAAACGATCAGATGAGAAGCAAGTGCCTCTGTCCGTGATGACCTCATTGGGAACACCATAATTGGATATCCATGCAGAGATAAAACCGTTAGTTACTTCGTCTGCAGAAATGGTGCCAAGAGGTAATGCCGCAGGCCACCGTGTAAATCTATCGATCATAGTTAGAAGGTAGCTGAAACCTTGAACCTTTGTCAGATGAACTATGTCGATGTGGACGATGGCTAGGCGAGAAGTAGATCGAAAATGTTGCAACTTAGAACGAGTGTGTCGTGTGATCTTGTTTTTCTGACAAATTGCACACTCTGAGACCCATCGTTTAACATTCTGCCTAAGTCTGTGACCCCAGAAACGATCTGTAAGAAGTCGGACAGTCGCTTGGCTTCCTGGGTGAGAAATTGAGTGAATTGAATCGAAAACTTTTCTCTGAAGGCTGGTCGGCAGAACTGGCTTGTTGGGCTGCGTACCCGTGAAGTAAACAATTGGTAAGCCTTCCCACAGACGGCATATGAACTTGGTTGGGTGACGGGCTATTGATCTTTGAATGTGAATGTCACCGCGTTGTTCAGTTCGCAGGAGAGTTGGCGTTAGTGCAGGTTCACTGAGTGCCACGGAGTTGACAGTGAATGGTGACGGCGAAGGTGGTTGTAGAGAGACGTCTGGCCTAGACAGGGCATCTGCAATGAAGTTCTGTTTGCCCTTGACGTGAAAGACGTCAAATTGCCATTCGCTTAGACGAGAAAGCTGTCTTTCCACTCTGGCAGGGTACTTGGCGATAGATGAAGTTGCGTTTCGAAGTGCGCTAACTAGTGGTGCATGATCTGTGAAAACAACAAATCTGCTACTGCCAATGATGCTGATAAAATGGCGCACTGCGTCGTGGATGGCGAGAAGTTCTCGGCCGAAAGTGTCGTACCTCGTTTCTACTGGTTGGAGAGTACGCGAGTAGAAACTGATAGGCTTCCGAACTCCGTCGATCTCTTGTTCCAAAGTGGCTCCAATAGCGAATTCAGAAGCATCTGTCGTGAGTAGAAATGGCTTTTCGAAATCTGGATGCGTTAGCATTGTGGCATTTGCTAACGAGTTGATGGCAAGTCGAAGTAATTCCTCGTCTTCGGATGACCAAGCAATGATGGAATTCTTGCTAAGTCCTTTTCGGTTCCGCAGGTGCCTGCACAAAGGATAAAGTTGTTTTGAAAGTCCTGGAAGGAACTTGCGATAATAGTTTAGTACTCCCAGGATTTTCTGCAAATCGCTCAAAGTCCTTGGTGACTTGATATTCTTGATTGAATTCGTCTTTGACGGCAACGGTTGAATACCTTGGGCCGTGATACGATGCCCTAAGAAGTCGACGGATGAAGTTGCAATCTGCGTCTTGTCACAGTTGATCTTGAGTCCGTGGTTGGATAAGCGTGAGAGGACATTTCGTAGATGTTTCGCATGAGATTCTAGATCTGGACTGAATACCATAATGTCATCGAGATATGACATACAATAAGCAGAGTCGTCGCGAAGTATGTTGTCTATGAATCTTTGAAATGTCTGAGTAGCACACTTAAGTCCAAAAGGCACGTAAAGATATTCAAAAAGGCCAAATGGAGTGATGACTGCAGTTTTCTCGATATCCTCTGGTGCTACTGGTATGTGATGGTACGCTTGTCTGAGGTCAATCACTGAGAAGAAATTGCTGCCGTTGAGTTTTTCAAGTAAAGTGTTGATATTTGGAATAGGATACGCATCAGATTTTGTCACTGAATTTAGCTTACGGTAGTCTCCACAGGCTCTGTACGATCCGTTTGATTTAGAGACTAAGTGCAGTGGTGACGCCCATGAACTTTTCGATGGTCTGATGATTCCCTCTTCCAAAAGCCTTGAGAATTCTTCTTGGGCAGCTTTCAGCTTAGCAGGAGCCAGTGGTCGCTTCTTGAGTGCAATAGGTTGTCCTTCTGTGACGATATGATGCATCGTGTTGGAGACTCGTAGCTCTGACTTGTTAAGATCGAAAAGCGATTTGTATTTTCGAAGAGCTGCTGATATCTCTGCTGAATGATGCACTGGGGTTGGCTGAATGACCTGTAACTCCAAACGCTCGGAGGCAAGTGTCCAAAAATGTTGTTCGAGTCCGGTGGAGGGGTCGATGATTTTTGATTGGCAAGATCAACAATGAGCCGAAATTTTAGAAGGAAATCAAGGCCTATTATATTATGTGAGACCTTGGCAATGATGAAGTTGTGGGAAAATTCACGTCGTAGACCTATGTTGAGTGTGCGGTACCGGCAGCCATAAGTTGGTATGGGCTCGCCTGTAGCTGTTGCGAGAAGAACGCCTAGCGACATCTCGGCCATTGAATCACCTTTGAGAACTGAGACTGCCGCACCTGTGTCTACGATGAACTCTTCGCCAGTTTTGAAATCAAGAAGGTGCAGAAGTTCGTTGGGCTGTTTGGCCGGGTCATGCAAACAAGTAGGCTGGTGATTGCGACCGGCATTGTCTGTTTGGTTCTCTATGTGAAAAATTCGGCGTGGACGAAAAGAGTCGACAGGGATGTCGGATTGTAGTTGGCTTCTTCCCTGTAGCGCCGTTGATGCCGTTGATGTGCAGAAAGTACGGTCTTCTACTTCCTGCGCCAGACGTTTCCCGATACTGATGCACCCTTGTGCCTGCGGTCTGTTGTCCTCTCCGTCAGCTGTGGAAATTGACACTCATTCGGAAATTCTTCGGAACGACAAAGACAAACTTGGCAAGCATAAAATACTTCTGGTGGTTATAACACCAGTTCTTTGGAGCATATTTATTAAAGGATTGCGGAGATCTCGATCGCCGCCTACCATTATAATTTGACTTGGAAACGAATTTTGGTCGAGCATTCACTTGATTTAGCTCGGATTTGGTAATGGCCAATCCTTCTAGAACTTTGGCCATGTTCGCCACTGTTCTCTCTAAAGAGGAGATTCTATCATCTTGCGGGGGTGAAGAAAAGGATGATGGATTCACTTTGGGTTCCAAAACCCTATATTCTAACGCGCGCGATTTGAAATGGCTCCAATTTTGTCGCATTCTGATATTGAAAAAATTGTTATGGATCTCCAGAACTCAGTGAAGGTATTGAAAGAAGACAACAACTATTTAAAAAATGAAGTGTCCATATTGAAGAATGAGGCTGTTGTGAATGCGATGAAATTGGAACAGGCAGTTAAAAATAATGAGACTTTAAGCGTGCGTATAGTTGAACTGAATGAAGCGTTAAACATTAAATTAGACAAAATACAAATTGATGTTCAGCCTTGGATTGAATTGGCTGCTATAACAGTGGAAAGTGATACGCCTGTTAAAAATAAATCATCTGGCGAAGAAATATTGAATATATTGGCGAACGAAGTATCAGCGAGAAACAGCAAGCAAGATCAATTAGTATTATTTAATCTTGCTGAAAATGCTGAGGTTAATGATGTCCAGAAACTAAATGCGTTAATAAAAGAAGAGACACATGCGGATATTGCAAAATGCTTTAGGGTGGGTAAACGATCGGACCGTCCAAGGCCAGTTATTGTGAAATTATCAAAACGCCCAACAAATATGCAAATTGAGTCCATCAACAAAAAGAAAGATGAGAGTCTGAGTTTTCGCAGCATTTTTATTGGCCGGGACAAAACGTTTCTCCAACGAAAGTTGGCTAAAGCAAAAAAGTTAATAAGCAACCAGGAACGGAAGCTGATAACCACTGATCAAGCAACCTCTGAGACTGCAACATCAAAAAACGATGTTTCATTAATAAATATTGTGGACAGCGGGGGGAGAGGAAGAATGGCCTCAAAACCTGGGAAACGCATAATAAAGAAGCCAGCAAAGCTGAATCAGTAAAAGTTGATTATTGTTTAGATAAGTCGTGTTCCACATTTACCTTATTTTATGCTAACTTTCGAAGTGTTAGGAACAAAAACTTTTTGCTTTGTAATTTTATAATAAGTAATGATTTTGATTTTATAATTTTATCTGAAACCTGGCTTAATAATGACATAGAAAACCATGAATTTGATATTCCTCACTATTCTTTATTTAGAAAAGACAGATCGCTGGATAAAAGAGGTGGAGGAGTACTCATTTATAGTAAATCTGTATTTAAGGCGAAAATTCTACATACTAGTGATGATAATGCTATCATTGATTTCTTATCTATACAATTTGAGAATCTGATCTTAACAGCGGTTTATAGACCGCCGTATGCTACTTTATTTGATGATCAAACATTTACCAATTCTTTTCAATCTATCTTTGACTGCCATGGCTATAATGTAGTGGTAGGTGACTTTAATAAGTTACAGGACTGTGAAATAACCAATTTTTTTTCTAACCATGATCTCAAGCAGATTATAAATGAATCAACTAGAGGTTCGCAATGCTTAGATCATGTATACTTAGAAACTGAAATGGTGAAATCGTACAGTTATGATGTTGTTAATTATTTCAAAGAATTGGATCACAAACAAATTATTCTACAATGGAACATCTTGAGTAGCAAAACACAGAAACTAAATTTTGAAAATGCACACGTGCACTGTTCCAGAATCAACTGGAATCTATTTAGAGAATTAAGCTTACTGATTGATTACTGAGAGTTTTTATTTCTTGAACACTGACGAATTTGTTTCTTCTGTTTCATCGTTATTATCTATTTTATTTCAGGCATCTACGTTTACGGACATTATACCGAAACGAATTAATAGGAAATTGTGTAAACTAAGAATTAAACGAGATAATATAATAAAGTGTAGTCTTATTAATAGTATTAAACAAATGAGGTTAGATCTCCATTGATAACGAAATTAATTCATCACTGCTGATAATTCGGCAAAGATCAGAACGAATTATTTTGGCCAAAATGAAGAGTAATCCTAGACTAGGATACAAACTCCTCACAGATTACAGTAAATATAAGGAAAAGTTAAAGCTTATATTACCTGTGGATAAAACTGAGCACGAATTTCTCTGTGAATTGGATGATGTTTTTGGCAATTTGATATGTAATCCACAGAATGAAAGAAATCTTATGGAAATACCTGATCCTTTGGGAGACCAGGAATCAGGACTTGTTATTGACAGTGATGAATTGATAAAATTGATGTTAAAAATCAAATAAAAAAACAAAAAGTTCACCTTGGTATTTCGATTGATAATCTGATTCAATTACCCTTAACATTTAGGGAGGTGCTCTGCAACTTTATAAATAGAATTTTGAAGAATGGGAAATTACCAATCGATATATTTACGATAGTAGCTAAGCCGTTGCCAAAAGTTAGTAAGCCAACGTGCGCCAGTGATTATAGATTAATCTCTATTATCCCTAGCTTTTTGAAGATAATAGAACGATTGATACTAGATCATTTAGAACGTATGTTACCGGCTGATTTTGACTTATGTCAACATAGCTTTACGAAAGGTAGATCGACAACTACTAATATGCTTTCCATGTGGAAACATGTAATCACATTAGAAGAGAATAGGTTAGATGCATTAATTGTATTTATAGATATCTCAAAAGCTTTTGACTCTATATCTTTTGATGCTATTTTGAATGCAATTAGTTTGTTGAATATTGATCCGAATATTTTTAGATTACTTAAATAATATCTATATAATCGACGAATGAGTATTCAAGTAAAAGATTTGATATCAAAATCGAATTGAGTAACGAGTGGAGTTCCACAGGGATCAAGCTTGGGGCCAATTTTATTTAAAATTGTATTTGCAAATTTGGAAACTAAGATCCTTAACGGTCGAGTTTGCAAATTCGCTGATGATTTAAAAATAATCTTCCCAATTGATCCAATGAATGTCGAATTCTCCAAAAATAATGGGATATTAGATTTGTATGATTTGAGTAAATATTTGATTACACTAGGGCTGAGAATAAACAATAAAAAGAAGAAAGCTTTAAATATAGGGAACAGAACCAACTTTCATTATGTTTATTTTCATGATGCTTTTATTAATGATGTGTTTGAGATTAAACTTATGCAAGAAATTAAGGATTTAGGCATAGTTATTCAATGTACAGCTTCTGCTGAGAGACATATTGAAAGTATAGTAGGCAGTGCCAAGAAAAGATGGGCACTAATAAATCGAAATATCTTATCAAATGATATAAAACTTCAAATGTATATAATATGGATTAGACCGGTACTAGAATATGCTGTCGCTACTTGGAATCCATTAAAAAAGGGTTTGTCTAATAAGATAGAAGCTGTACAAAGAAAAGTTGTGAAACATATTAGTCCTATTTCTTGCACTATATACGCCTCTAGATTACAGTTTGTGTCATTGCAATCTCTGTGGTTTCGGAGGATGTGTTATTGTATAAAAGTTTTCCATTTGAACCAGTGGACTGGTGCCTATATGACTCCGATAAGAAAGAGTCATGAAGTTGGAACTAGATCTGGACATTTGGCAATATCTCCTCCTTTGGTGGGGAATGTAGCGAGCAAGTTATTCTCTTTCTCGAAAATCTACAAAATTTATAACCAATTGCCGAAGGGGCTTAGAGAAATGCCTCCATCTAAGATGTCTTTTAAAACTTTATCTACTGAACTTGAAAAAGTCTGCAATTCTGCTGATATTTGTTATTCTTTTGATTATGATAATACTTTCTCATGGTTGAATAAAAGACAAGGATAATTGTTATCGAAAACAGATTTTCTAGAGATTTTTATTTCCAAGTTTTGTATTGTTATAATTGAAATGTTATGCACTATTTCTTCTAATTAGTTAACATTACATACAATCAATTGCTAGTCATGGTTCTCAATTTTTGCATAATGTTACACTCGAATTATACCTTAATTGTTCCTAATTTGATGATGTATATATTATTCTTTTCAGTCGAACTTTCTGATATTGATATATTGTATTGTACAACTAGTGAGATATACCTATCTACATGAGATTAATTGCACAATTATTGTGATGTGATAATTTTTTTAATATATATTGTACAATTTCCAATTTTATTATTTGATGGAATATGTGTGGTTTGAATCCAAATAAAGATATTCTATTCTATTCTATTCTATTCACATCTCTCAGATAAGTCATCTATAGAGAGAGTGTTGGGGAGCTGTCTGGCAAAGAGTTTTAATGTTTGGGGAAGATTGTTAATAAAAACAACCTTAGCCTCATGGTCAGAAATGTTGGTTTTATACCAACGTTTCCGTAATTCCCTCAGTATTTCTATGGGGCCAAGATTTGGCATATCTAACTGCGCATATTTGTTTATTATCTGCTCAGTTTCCGTGGGTCCAAGCAAGGATTCTACCTCGTTTTGTAGGCCCAAAATGGGATTAGGTAGCTTCCTAATGGCCTCAAGCTTAGGATAAATCCGTCGCTGCAATTCAGAAGGTAGTTTAGCAAAAACCTTCGACAGTTTTTGATGACTGTCATAATCAGGAAACGGGGAGAAAGCGGAGTCTACGCGCATAAAGAATAGCTCACTATCTCCATCCCAAACAGGAACATCAATATCTAAAATTGGACCTGACATTTTAACAATCTTACGGGATCTTAAAAGCATAAATTTATAAGCAATATGAAAATGTATAAATAAACTTTAACGAAACGCTTACCCACAAACAGCTTCCACAGTTGAGTGAGCGCAGAACACAGAGAAAGCTCACGTAAGTCTTCCAAAAATCCGAAATTGCAGTTTGTCGAGTACGTACGGTGCCGTTTCGTACGTAGGAAAGTTAAACAGAGGCCCCGTTGGCCTTTGATGACAATGTATTATAATTATCCCCACAAATCCACGAATATATACCCAACAGATTTCCCAGAAAACCACGATCAGGGTAAAGAAAACACAAATGTCAATCTATTTATCCCAAATAGATGAAAAAGGAAGTCAATTTTATTTATACCAAAAAAATCAGAACAATAATCAATATCCTGGCGCGGTCGCCAATTTTGTAAACGCCCCGGCTTCAAGTAAATGCCGTACGACGTTACAAACTCGGTTAAGGTGCTCTGAATAGAGATTAGTTACTGATATGGGGGCCCTTAAGAGGGCCTGGTAATGCGTTCTCTTGAAATCTTCAGAGTTTGAAGATGTCCTAGAGCCTTGGGTGGACTCTGGTTGAGTTGTCGCTCCCGTGGTTGAGCTGTAATCGCGTTGTGGATAGTGTCCTGCAGGTTCTGCACTTAATTGGCTCGTCTCTCCGGTATACCGCAACAAGATGAGTCACGGATGTAGTTAGTTGTTGGTGAAACTATCAAATCACCAGCGTAGGTATTGACAGCCGACAGAACGCACACGCGTGAAGCAGGTAGAATGCAAATTCCACAACTGACTTGCATGGTAAATTACCGTGCTTAAATAGCATGCAATATGTCTACTTGCACACTATTGGTTAAACGTGGTTAAACGGTAATTTCGCTTTTTTCTCATTGGTGCAACGTAAATAAATTTGAATTTAATTTACGCAATATGTCGGCGATTGATTTGTGTCGTTACAAACGCGGAACCATTTAAAACAAGCAAAATATGTCGTTGACCAATGGCGTACAACGCTTACTTTGCAAAACTATATAAGCACGGTGAATTTACCATGCATTATTCACATACGTTTGTCATTTCCTATTGTGCACTAAACGTGATTGCTATCGCGCTACCAACTTTGCTGTTTAACTACGGTAACTTCTGGACTTCCGTAAGTTACGCTATGACACCTTAACACTTATATCTCAGTCACGCCAATCTTCTTTTGCCGCACAACCAGTCATACGGATCGATTATATATTAATCGTAATTCTACGCATGTTAGCAGCCACGGTGTTGCCGCAGATCCTCAACAAGGCAATTCTGAGCATTCACACTGCAATTCACCTATATGGTTTCGACTCCACAACGAAGGAACACCAGTCAATCAAACAGAGCCGGCATCAGGCGTCTAGGTGTATTTCTAGACACTGCAACAATACCAAACTTTCTCGAAATTTTCCGGAGAGCGCAATTCCGGTCCTGAAAAGGGCTAATTCTAGTAAGTTGCTCTCATTATCTACGGCCTGTTTACCATTTTGTAACGATGTACGGCATTTACTTGTGGCCGGAGCGTTTACAAATTGGCGACCGCGCAAGTATTTTGAGAAGAGTACTGTTTTTAAACTTCCTTTGATATCAGAAATCTCTTCGCAACATTATAAATAGTGCTCCTAGCGCGCGGTTTGAAATGGCTTTAATTTTGTTGTATACTGAATTGGAGAAAATCGTTGCGGACCTTCAGAACTCCATGAAGAGGCTGAAGGATTAGAATAACATTATTAAGAATAAAATGTCTAAATTTGAAACTGACGTTGGTGTGTATGCAGCGAAATTGGAGAGAAATGAAACTTTAAGCGCGCAAACATGATATTTGACGGAAGCGCTACTTGTGAAGATAGATAAATTAAAGATTGATGTTCAGCCATGGGTAGAGCTGGCTGATATAACAACAGAAGAAGATACGTCAACAAATAATATTACAAAAAGCGAAGAAATTCTAAATATATTAGCGAATGAATTCTTGGCGAGGAAAAGTAAACAAGACCTGCTATAATTATTTAATTGTGATGAAAATGCCGACGTAAAGGACTCTGAGAAATCAAATGTATTATTCAAGAACAAGGTCGAAGCTGATATAGCTAAATTTTATAGGGTGGGCAAATGTTCTGATCGTCCAAGACCTTTCGTAGTAAAATTATCAAAAATGCCGACGAATATGCAGATTGAAGCCATCAATAAAAAGAAAGGTGAGCACACTAAGTTTCAAAGCATATTTTTTGGACATGGATATTTCTTCAACGGTAATTGGCAAAAGCGAAAAAGCTAAAGTTCAACCAGGAGCGGAATCCATTTACTTCAGAGGAAGCTAATATAAGGTGTTCATCAAGTGATTAAAAGATTACAAAAAACGATGTATCGTTACTGAATGTTTTGGAAAGCGTGGAAAGGAGAAGTAAAGCCTCAAAACCCAGCAAAAGAACAATAAAGAAACCAACAAAGTTGAACCATTTAAAACCGATGACTGTTTAGATAAGTCGTATACTACATGTACATTATTTTATGCCAACTTTAGAAGTGTTAAGAACAAAAAATTTGTTGTGTAATTTTGTAATAAGTAATGATTTTGATTTTATAATATTATCAACAAGGACATTTGAAAACCATGAATTTGACATTCCTCATTTTTCTTTATTTCGAAAAGACAGATTGATTATCTGTTCCTAACCGCGATTTACAGACTGCGGTATGTTAGTTTATATGACGATCAAATATATGTAACAATTGTTTTCAGTCTATTTTTGACTGCCCTGATTATAATTTTGTCGCAGGAAATTTTAACAATTTGCATGACTGTGAAATAATCAATCTTTTTTTATTCATGATCTCAAGCAGATTATAATGGAATCAAGTATAGAATCGGAATTTTTAGATCATGTATATTGAAAAATTGAAGCGGTGAAATTACACAGCTAGTATTTTGTAAACTATTTTGTGGAATTGGACCCAAAACAAATTATTTTACAAAAGAACAACTTGAGTAGCAAAACACCGAATTTTTTATTGTGAATGCAATCGTGCAATCTTCCGGAATCAACTGGAATCTTTTCAGAGATCGAAGTTTAATGATTAATTATGAAAGTTTTTACATTATGATTAATGATGAATTTGTTTCTTCTGATTCTCTTTTATTATCTGATGTATTTAAGGCATCCACGTTTACGGATATTATAACGAAGCGAATTTATAGAAAATTATGCAAACTAAGAATTAAACGAGATAATATATTGAAGTGAAGTCTTATCAGTAGTAACAAAAAAATGAGGTTGGATTTGATTGACAACGAAATTAATTCATCACTGTTGATAATCCGTCAAAGTTAAGAAAGAATCCTTTTGGGTAAAATGAAGCGTAACCCTAGATTAGATTAAAAATTCCTCACAGAATACAATATATAAAAGGAGAAATTAAAGCTCATATTACCTTTAGATAAAATTGAGTGTGCATTTCTCTATTAATTGAATGAAGTATTTGGCAATTTGATATATAATCCACAGAATGAAAGAAATTCCATGGATCTAACTGATCCTTCACGAGACCAGGAACCAGGACTTGTTATTGACAGTGATGTATTGATATAATTTATGTTAAATATCGAATAAAAAAACAAAAAATCACCTTGATATATCGATTGACAACCTACTTCAAATATATTTAAATTGTATTAATGCGCTCTGCAATTTTATAAATATAATTTTGAAGAATGGGAGATTACCAATCGATATTCTAACGATAGTAGTTAAACCGTTGCCAAAATTAAGTAAGCCAAAGTGCACCAGTGGTTATAGACTAATCTCTATTATCCCTTCATTTTGCAGATAATAGAACGGCTTATACTAGATCATTTTGAATGTATGTCGCCGGTTAATTTGATACACGTCAACATGGCTTTACGAAAGATATATTGACAATCACTAATATGCTTTCTATGTGGTAACATTGATGAGAAAAATTTAGATGCATTAATTGTATATATAGATAACTCAAAAGCTTTTGACTCTATATCTTTTGATGCTATTTTGAATGCGATTTATTTATTGAATATTGATCAGAATATTTTTAGATTACTAAGATACTATTTATATAACCGAAGAACGAGTGTTCAAGTTAATGATTTGATATCAAAATCAAAAAGAGTACATAGTATAACTCCAAAAGGATAATGTTTGGGGTCAATTTTATTTAAAATCGTATTTGCACATTTGGAAACTAAGATCCTTTGTAACACGCGGCTCCGTGTTACAACCCAACGAAGGTCAATTTTTACAAACGCTGTGCTCTTTAAGGTCAAATATTCTAACTCTGTCCTTAAACAATATTTCTCTTAGCTGTGATTTTAGGAACAATCTCTTTAGTCTCAAGCAGTTTTAATCGATATTTCTTGAACTGCAATTTTATTTGTAATTAATAGTGTTTTTATAAAATAGACAGAACCGCGCGCGATCCGAGAGGATCACGCGGTGGACTATTGGATTATTCGTTACTATGAAAATGATTGATTGTTTACTATAGAAAGCCAGGAATTAAACATTTGTGAGTTGTTTGTCATTTAAATCTTTAAACGTTTTCCAATGTTCAATTTTAGTGATAACTTTCAATGTTAACTCCATTAACATCATCATGTATTCTTTGAGTTTTTGTCATAAAAGTCTTTAAACGGATTACACAAAACAATTTTCTGTATAAACATAAATAATTTTACTAGGCTCATATTATCATGTATTTTC
>JAQBSW010012068.1:0-17953 GCA_029291075.1 Eudiplozoon nipponicum | reverse complement strand
ACAAGGGTGATAAGATTTCAATTTTATTTTCTATAATGAGTAACATAACCATGTTACACCGTATAAGTAATATAATATAATCCTTCAGAACGAATAAGTCCATTAAATGGAAACTTTTCAAAAAGAACTCACAAAGGGCATATTGTATGAGCATAATTGTAAGTTAATAGTATTAATTAGAAAAAGCACATGCGATATCAAACGCAAAGCATGAAAAATTAATACACATTTAAAAATAAATGGTTTTAATGTAAAATAACACAAATTTCCATTTGGGTATTGTCATTATTTATAAAACAATAATTTTCAAATTAAACGAACATTGGTTTTGCGGGCGGTGATGAAAATTATTATAATCAAGGTTGCGATCTTGATTTAAGCATATGAACTATTAATTATTTACATAAATCAGTATCAACTAAGATTGTTTAATTAAGAAAAGGCAATTCATCGTGTAGACCGGTTTCGTGAATCGTGGAGGCTCATCACTTACTGGCCAGAAGTGGTCGATTATAGGGCTCGAACATGGTCACGTCTGAATCGGAATCTGGTGCTCTAACCACTGAGCCACCCAGTCCTTATTTATAATATAACTCAAAATTGTGTGTTGCATGCGGCAGGGTGGCTCATTGGCTAGAGCACCAGATTCCGAAGCGGATGTGACCAGGTTCGAGCCCTGTGCGCGGCAAATTCTGGCCAGTACGTGATGAATTTTACGACTTTTCGAATTGTTGGAATATAATTTTGATCTCTGTGAACAAATATTAAATAATAAATTAGGCTTTACTATATTTAGATACTAAAGAATACATTGTCGATAAATCAGACAGTGATATATAAAGACAAATTAGATCACCGTTTTTAGGACAATTTGACTCTAATTAAGAATCTAGAATAGTCTCTTGAAGAAAACTAGGGCTGCGGTACGCCAAATTGGTCAAGTTGAAAAGAGTTATTGTAATCCAAATCTTGTCCTTGAATTCGAAATATAATAAGACCTAGGTTAGAGCTAACTCAAACAAAACCAATCAAAATGCTGATCTGTTAACTCAATATCGTCGAGATAGTAGTGTAGAGGATGTTAAATCCTCCGCCTTTTGTAAAATTACCTTGACTGACAAATTCAAACCACCATAGCTGATTGTAACGAATTTTATTTAAAAAGAATTTTTTCTTTTTATTTTTCAGAACATTCTTTGTTTAAATACTTGATTTTAAATTGTGCGCTATTTTCAGTTTTCGAGTATCTCGCTCCTTGACTGGTATTGTAATTTTGGTCTGCTGCATTTTAACATTTTTCTCTAGTAAACGATTACATCATCATCAAATATATTTCTCCATCAATTGCCTTTGTTCTGATATAAAATAATATTGAAGGTGACGCCTTGGAACAGGTATATTTGATTCATCAGTGGTTCAAGTATATATCTCATTCTAGATTAAGTCGCTGAGTGGAACAGCCTTCCAACTTTCGCTTTCCGATTGCCTAACAGTAAGTATCGATTTAATTGTTATCTCATATATTCATGGATACCGATATTACATTTGAGGACACAAGTAGGTTAGTGCTCCTTTGTCTGGTATTGTAAATTTTGGTCTGCTGCATTTTCACAATTTCTTGGTTAAACGATTATTTCATTAACAAATATATTGCTCCATCAATTGCCTTTTTGTTCTAATATAAAACAGAAAGGAACAGGAGCCTAGGAACAGGTATAATTGTTTGTATCTTTGGTTCAAGTATTCCATCTCTGTAGATAAATTACGGTGCGGAATAGCTTCTGACTTTCACTTTCCGATTGCCTAACTGTAAGTATCGATTTAATTGTTATCTCATATATTCATGGATACCGATATTAAATTTGAGGACACAAGTAGGTTAGTGCAGGACATAGCGGACTTGAACTTAAGTAACGAAAATAACCATATAAGCCTATCAGACTCTACTGTGAATTTTAGGACTTCCAGTGATCTGGCATATATGGGGCTTTCAGACTCGAATAGTTTAAGGGGCCTCAACAAAATTTGGCGACCGCGCCAGTCCAAGAATATTAAGTCTACCACAGTATAAATCAGAAAAACATTCAAGTTGGGTAGGAGATGCCCAAATGATATTCAGTGCTTATAATATCGTGAACCCTATGGAGAAATTTGTTGCAGCATGGATGGCATTGCCTGAAAATTTCCAAAATGCCTTGGAAAATTTCAGAGACAGAACTGTGGAAGAAAAGCCGTACAATGCTTTTGAGTTATTAATGGCTGAAATTCAACAGAGATATCAGCCTGGAAGATCAGCGCAAATGTGCGAACTATTACGCTTAGAAGAAATGGGGCGTCAATTACCGTCCGAATTTTATGAACGCCTTTGCACAAAAGCTTCCAGGTTGAATATATCTAGAGATGTAGTCAACTCCATTTTTACAGCTGAGCTACCAATTAGGCTCAGAACAACATTGGAAGTATTTGACACAATGAGCATAGATTGGCCAACAAAACTCAGAGGGTTAGACGGCGTGTATAAACAGCAAGAACCACAAGTACATGCTGTAATAGCAGATTCTGTAACGATGCAGCCAGTCAGGGCAGATACCGAAAACCACCTGACTATACAAGAAACCTTGCGTTTCTTATGTAGAGAAGTTGCTAGCTTGCGTAGTGATATTGCACAACTTCAGAGTCAGGATAAGTATAATAGAAGTCGAGCGAGTCACTCGCGTCAACGCTTCGAAGGGCCACGCGGATGGTGTAACGCACATTGCGAATACGGACGCAGTGCAAAGTGCCAAGATGAGAATTGTATTTACCCACGATTAGGTAGACCCAGATGGAAAAAAAACACAAAACCGGTTGAGAGAAATCCATCACCGGGAAAAGGACAAAACACCTGCTAGTAGGAGCCGTAGGGGGGTTCCATTACAAAGGCTCCCAGATATGCCTTTAAAAGGCATACCACACCTACTGAGTCTAACACATCGGCAGTTAGAACAGTCCTCTTACCTCGTCCATCAGTCGCGCATGACTTTGCCGATATAATAGAGAAGCACCTAGCAGTGTTTCAGCCTTTCAGTGCCAAAAGGATAGGTTTGAAGACAGGAGTAGAACACCAAATAGAATTGGTGGCTCCGTTGCCTTGTTCACCAAAGGCCCAACCATTGGCACAACACAAGCAACAAGTTGCTTTGTCAGAATTTCACCAATTGCGCGAAGAGGGGATTTGTAGAAGGTCAAATTCCAATTTTGCTTCCCCAATAGTGGTAGTTCCCAAACCTGAACCGGGTCAATGGAGGGTTTGTGGGAATTATCGTCTATTAAACTCAGTGATGAAGGGTGATTCTTATCCTCTCCCTAACCAGAGTACTTTGCTCCGAGATATAATGGGATATGAGGTTTATTCAACTTTAGATCTCCAGAAAGCGTACTATCAGGTACCAATGGAAGAAAGTTCGATACCACTCACCGCAGTCAGATTTCCAGGAGGGGGATCGCATGAATTTCTTCGAATGCCTTTTGGTTTGAAAAATGCCAGTCAGACATTCCAGCGTTTGGCTGAAGAAATCCTTCAGAATTGTCCATTTGCGAGGGTATATATAGACGACATAATAATTTTTAGTCGCTCACGAGATGAACATCGTACTCATTTGGAAACGGTTTTGACCAGGCTGGAACAATATGGATTAGTGGTCAAACCTAATAAGAGTAATATTCGTTGCTCTTCAGTTAAATACCTTGGTCATATACTTTCCAAAGACGGAATTAAACCTTTGGAAGATAAGATCCAAGCTATTAAGGACGTAACGGAACCCCGAACCGTACGCCAGTTGCGAAGGTTCTTGGGCATGATCAGCTATTATCGTCGATTCATTCCAGGTCTAGCCGGAATACTTGGATCGTTAACAAGCCATCTCACTCGTGAAAAGAGCATGATCAAAAAGTCAGCCTATAAACTTGAGTCAAAAAGACCGAGAAAATTTCTAAAAGGCCAAGGATATGCAAGTATGTATTAAGTGTTGCGAACCTAGTAACAAATTAGTTCAGTTGTGACCAGAAGGATAAACCAAAATCAGTATGGACATACTTGCATATATATTAGTTCTTCGCAATAAACAGTATTTAAAGGCCCAGGATATGCTAAGTGATGTAACCACATTAGCACCTGTAGATTGGGAAACACCTTTCGAGCCAATCACAGATGCCTCAGATGTTGCATTAGGGGCAGTGCTACAGCAAAGAGATCAGGAAATAGTAAGACCGATTGGGTTTTATAGCCGTAAGCCTAATTATTGAGAAAAACGTTATGATACGTTTGGCAAAGAGCTTCTAGCAGTGTATGCCTCAGTGATACGCTTCGAGCATTACTTAGATGGTCACAAGTTTAAGTTATTGACCGATCATAAGCAATTGATCAGCATACTTGGTAAAGCAGCTAGGCTTAATTACTCTCGTAGAGTAAATTCTCAAATAACACGGTTAGCAGAGTTCGATTTCACTGTGTCTCATATTGCTGGTAAAGAGAATGTGGTGGCCGATGCACTTAGCCGACCGACTGAAGCTGATGTCGAGATGATATTTAAAGGTCCTTTGAAAAAATTAGATGAATCAATGCACGATTTTGTTAGTCAAATCGAGGAAGCGCAAGGATCGGATCCCTTTACATTAGTATTGTCCAAAAGACAAGTGGTTGTTATGCAAAACATCTAGAAGTCAACCACGACCATATGTGCCATTGGAGTTACGGGCCAAGACCATTCAAGTGTTACATGACATGGGTCATCCATCCATTAAAGCCACCATTCGATTATTCAACGACAGATACGTATGGCCGCACATGTCTAAAGACATACGGGTATGGGTAAGAGCCTGTGCCAAGTGTCAAACGTGTAAGGTGTGGAGACATACCAGAACCGAGATAAAGAACATTGGAATACCAATCGGACGGTTCAGACACGTACACATAGACATTGTCGAGATGCCTGAAGTAAATGGAAATAAATACTTGCTGACTATGGTAGATAGATTTAGTCGTCAATTTGAAGTGGCGATTTTAAAAGACATGACAGCGCAAGAAGTCTTGCTCGCGTTTCTACATAATTGGATATCGCGTTATGGTGTTCCAAAAATGTCACTAGTGATCGTGATAGTCAATTTATGTCAGAGCTTTTCGTAAGATCCCTCATCATCATGGGAACCACTATAATACATACTAGCGCGTATAACCCACGAGCGAATAGGTTTGGTAGAAAGGCTACATCGTAAACTGGAAGCTGCATTAAGGTGTACTAGTGGAACAAGCTGAATACATGATCTTCCTATAGTACTACTCGCCATGCGCAACAGATATAGGGCACAATTAGGAACTTCCATAGCAGAATTGGTTTATGCAGAACCATTAAGGTTGCCTGGAGATCTTCTAATAGAAACTCCAAGTAGTCTTGATTGGGCTTCTAGTTATGTAGATTGGTTTGTAGGAGCACTTAGAGACAAGATGTGTCGTTTGGCCCCCGCCAAGACTAGAAAAGCTAAAACCAAATGCTATGTGTCCTCTGATTTAAAATCGGCTTCGCATGTGTATATAACTAATGAGAATAGGAAGAACTGCCTGACACCATTTTACAAAGGACCATACAAGGTCAAGAGGATGACTGACAAGAATGTCATCATAGAAATAAATGGCATTAAGGATTGTGTTACGTTGGATCGTTGTATTCCCCAGTTTATCTGGATTGACGGTATGACTGAATTAACAGATGTGTTGAATGACCGTTCCATGGGCGAATCTGATGTGTGCAATCCCACCATGCAGGCACATAATGAAATGCAGAACTCTGAAGAAGCGTTGTCTAATATAGCAAAATCTTATTCTACTGAATCACAGCATGAAAACAATTTGTCGATACCAGATGATTTTGAAGAACCAGTGAATGTTGTACCGGGCGAGATGACGACGTCAGGGGCGCCAGTATGCACAACTCGTTCTGGAAGAGTGCCATCGTCAGCCGAAGAACTATGATTACGTCTATTACTAGCCGTTTTTTTGAGAAGGTGGTGTATGTGGAGGATGTTAAATCCTCCGCCTTATGTAAAATAACATTGACTGATAAATTTAAACCACCATAGCTGATTCTAACGAATTTCATTTAAAAAGAATTTTTTTCTTTTTATTTTCCAGAACATTCTTTGTTTAAATACTTAATTTTAAATTGTGCGCTATTTTCAGTTTTCGAGTATCTCGCTCCGTGACTGGTATTGTAGAGGTTAAATTAATTATCGGACAGAAATTAACCTCTCATATAAAAATAAATCAATTTTTATTTTTGGACATTTGATGTTATCGCTGGTTTCGTAAAACAATATTGCAATTTTTGAAAAATATTGTAAAATTTTTTGAAAGTTCTTTTGTTCATATTGTCGAAGTTTTGGACTTGTCTTGTGGAAGGAAATGAGAGAGTTTTGATCTGAGTTTCTGAATTGCATAAGCGGGACACTGCGTGGTTCCATCTCCGATTCTTTGTCAATAAAAGTTTGTAATCTTCTCGTCATTTTGTTGTTTTTAATTATCAGCGAAAAGAACCACAAATTTGCTTTGGGTATTTTAAGTTAATACTTGTTTTAAGGTCTCAATCATTCCAGTTCAGTAATTTGTGGATATCAGCGTATCCGGGTAAGCTTACTCAATTAATATAATATATAAATTACAAGTAATTTAATAATATCATGTCTGGTTTATTAAATACTGAGGATACAGAGCAGTTGGCTAGCGGACTTAAGGATTGTAGCTTAAGAGATAGTTCAGAGGAACTTAAGTGTTCCAAGATAGATGATCATTCCGCATATATGGATTTTCCGGGCCTGGCATCCAAGAGACCCCCTTATGGTAGTGACCTAAGGGCCTCTACAAAAAATGGCGACCGCGCCAGGATCCTTTATGCGGAAAGATATGATGTAGATGATCGTTTTTGCCGCAATTCTATGGATAGCAATGTTAAGCTCACCATGTACAGACCAGACAACCATTCTGAATGGGTCGAAGAAGCAAAATTTTATTTTAAACTAAAACGAATGACCGACCCTATAGAAAGGTTTGTCTCGGCCTGGTGATGCTTACCTGAGCCATTATAAAAGAATCTGTTTAGACTCAGGAATTTTGTTACTGAGAACGAACCAGAAAATGCATTTGAGCTTCTAGTAGAAGAACTCCATGGACGATATCAACCCGAGAGGATTGAACGGATGGCTGACTTATTACGTCAGGAAAAGATGGGAAATCTACTTCCATCTGAATTTTATGACAGACTTATTTCAAAATCCATCGGGCTTGATATATCTGAGGAAGTTATAAATAGTATATTTGTAGCAGAATTGCCTGCTAGACTAAGAGCCACCTTGGATGTATTAATACATTGGAATTAGAGTGGCCTAAGAAGCTCAAAGGGTTGGACAAAGTGTATCGTCAGAAGGAACCTAAGGTGTATGCAGTAACCACAGATTCACGCCTGGAGCAGCAACTCAGACATCTCTCAGAGAGACTCCTGACCATAGAGAATGAATTAAGTACCCTCCGCAGGGATGTGGGTTGGATAAAAAGCAATAAGGAAAGTTCCAACAGAAGTAGGGTAAATTCTCGGGGTCAACGTTCAAATTCCAAGCATTGGAGAGGCGAATCGCGTGAGGGTGTACAAGGACCACGCAAGTGGTGCATATCGCATCGCAAATACGCCGAGTTTGGAAAATGTCAGGAGGGGGCATGCACGTTTCCAAAGTTGGGTGGTCACCGATGGAAAGGAAGTGGTCTTCCTGTAGCCTGGTCGAAGCTGCGGGAAAACTAATGGAGCCCCTGCTAATAGGAGCCGTAAGGGGGGGTTGCGCATGCAAGGCTCCAAGGTATGCATATTCGTGGCATACTAAAATCATCAAAGTTAGGTTCAGAAGCTTCGATGGAAGAGACGCGCAGTAATACAGTCCGTAAATCTGTTAGATTTCGGCTGGCAGGTAATCTTAAAGAGGTTGCTGGTTATAGCAACAATAAGTTCGTTATAACTGATGAACTTAGTGGCCTAAATTTCCTAATAGACAAGGGTGCAGAGGTGAGCATAGTTCGATCTGATGTGATGGAAATTGATAGCCCCACATTCGATTACCAACTATGAGCTGCTAGTGAAAGTCAGTTGAGGTTGAAGGAGTTAGTAAAATCGTCCGTGGCCTTGGGCGAATCTGCATTTACTGGGATTTCGGTCGCTGATATAAAGGTAACATCATGGGATGGTTTTGTCCGTTTAATCTTGCTCTAGATCCTAAGTCTGGACCACTGGCGTGGAAGTGGACTTCAAGCTGAGACTGGTGACCTCAGTAGTTGGTCAGTGAGACTACCTGACCCGTAGTCGCGAGACTTGGGATGTCATCGAGAAACACCTGGCCGTGTTTCTGCCATTCAATGCTAAACGCAAGGGTTTAAAGACAGGCATAGAACACCAAATCGAGTTGGTGGAGCCACTACCTTGTTCGCCCAAGTCTCAACCGTTAGCACAACACAAGCAGCAGGTTGCTATTGAAGAATTTAAGCGGTTGAGAGAAGAAGGAATTTGTAGGCGTTCAAATTCCAACTTTGCATCTCCAATAGTGGTTGTTCCCAAACCTGAACCAGGTCAATGGAGGGTTTGTGGTAACTATCGGCTATTGAATTCGGTTACGAAAGGCGATTCGTATCCTCTACCGAACCAGAGTACTTTGCTCAGGGATATAATGGGGTATGAGGTATATACAACATTAGATCTGCAGAAGGCGTACTATCAAGTACCTATGGAGGCAGAATCTATACCGCTCACAGCAGTGCGATTCCCTGGAGGAGGATCGCATGAATTCTTATGTATGCCTTTTGGGTTGAAGAATGCAAGTCAGACATTCCAGCGTCTGACAGAGGAAGTTCTTCAAGACTGTTCATTTGCTAGAGTGTATATAGATGACATCATTATATATAGTCAATCTAGGGAGGAACACCGGGAGCATTTGGACATCGTTTTGTCTAAGTTGGAACATTATGGATTGGTAGTGAAACCAGAAAAGAGTAGGATTGGTTGCTCTACCGTAAAATATCTTGGACACACCATTTCCAAGGATGGAATCAAGCCATTGGAAGGAAAGGTACAAGCAATCAAGGATGTGCCAGAACCTAGAACTGTACGCCAGTTGCGTAGATTTTTGGGCATGATTAGCTACTATCGTCGGTTCATACCAGGTTTAGCTGGAATTTTGGGTTCGCTAACTCGACATTTAGTTCGTGAACGAAGCACAATCAAGAAGTCCTGGCCTATTAATTTTAGCCAAGACGACAAGGAAAAATTCCAGAGGGCCAAAGATCTGTTAAGCCAAATGACCACATTAGCACCTGTGGATTGGACTAAGCCGTTTGAGCTGGTCACAGATGCTTCTGATGTAGCCATAGGAGCAGTGTTACATCAACGAGAAAATGGTATAGTCAAGCCGATTGGATTCTATAGTCGGAAACTCCAAGATCGCGAGAAGCGATATGATACGCTTGGAAAGGAGTTACTAGCAGTTTATTCTGCAGTGTTGCATTTTGAGCACTACCTAGATGGACATCAGTTTATGATATTAACTGATCATAAACCGTTGTTGAGTATCCTTGGGAAAGCAAATAGGCTAAATTATTCTCGGCGGGTGAATTCACAAATAACCCGACTCGCAGAATTTGATTTTACCATTAGTCATATCTCAGGAAAAGATAATGTGGTGGCAGACACTCTCAGTAGACCAGACGTATCAGATGAAGATATGATTCGTTCAGAGTCACTCGTATGCTCTATTGTATCTTCTAATGATTTTGTCCAGCAATTGATGGAAGCACAAGGTCTTGAGCCTTTAGTAGCTGTGTTTGAAAAGAATCCTGCATATACACGCAGGAAGATTGGAGATAAGTGGTTATTATGTGAAATCTCCAGGAGCCAAGCTAGACCTTATGTACCGCTAGAATTAAGGTATAAGGTAATTCAGCAGCTACATGAATTCAGTCATCCATCCATTAAGGCGACTATCAGGATGGTCACTGATAGATATGTATGGCCAAAGATGTCGAAAGACATAAGAGCCTGGGTAAGGACATGTGCCCGGTGTCAAACTTGTAAAGTTTGGCGTCATACCAAAACTGAAATTAAAACGATTGGTATACCAGCGGGTCGATTCATGCATGTTCATATTGATATAGTAGAAATGCCTGAGATTTCCGGCCAAAAGTATTTACTCACGATGGTCGATCGGTTCAGTCGTCAGTTTGAGGTAGCAATACTGAAGGATATGACAGCTCAAGAGGTCTTACTTATGTTTTTGCATAATTGGGTGTCGCGATACGATGTACCGGTAAGGGTAAATACTGATCGTGGTAGTCAGTTTATGTCTGAACTGTTTATCAGATCATTGAATACAATGGAGATAGAAGTAAGACACACATGTGCTTATAATCCCAGAGCCAATGGGATGGTTGAGAGACTGCACAGGGAGCTGAAGGCTGCATTACGCTGCACCGGTGGATCCAGTTGGATACATGATTTGCCCATAGTTTTGTTGGCAATGCGAAACAGATACAGAGTTCAGTTAGGAACATCCATAGCAGAACTTGTTTATGAAGAGCCACTGAGTTTACCTGGAGATCTTCTAATAGAAGCTCCAAGTTGTCTCGATTGGGCCTCTAGTTCAGTAGATTGGTTTTTTGGAGCATTGAGAGATAAAATGAGTCGTTTAGTTCCAACCAAAACTAGAATTCCAAAGTCTAAATGCTATGTATCTTCAGATTTAAAGCTGGCATCGCATGTATACATAACTAACGAAAACAGACAGAATTGTCTGACTCCATTCTATAAGGGGCCATATAAAGTCAATCATATGACTGAGAAAAATGCATTTATAGAACTAAATGGCACTATAGAATGTGTAACACTGGATCGCTGGATTCCACAGTTTATTTGGACGGAGGAGGAGACTGAGGAACAGTATTCACCGAAGTATCCAGAAGTTGAGGCGAGATGTGACTCAGAAATTGGTGAGAAAAATGAAGAGTCGAATAAATATGGTAAAGAAGTAAAGATTAAAACCAAGACAACTGAGAATCAAGAACAATGCAATATGAATATGAAATCTGGTGAAGTACCAGCACAACTTGTTGAAACTCGGTCTGGAAGAGTCATCAAGAAACCGAAGAATGAAGACTATATCATGTATGGTTAATCATCTTAAACATGAGGGAGTATGTAGAGGTTAAATTAATTATCGGACAGAAATTAACCTCTCATATAAAAATAAATCAATTTTTATTTTTGGACATTTGATGTTATCGCTGGTTTTGTAAAACAATATTGTAATTTTTGAAAAATATTGTAAAATTTTTTGAAAGTTCTTTTGTTCATATTGTCGAAGTTTTGGACTTGTCTTGTGGAAGAAAATGAGAGAGTTTTGATCTGAGTTTCTGAATTGCATAAGCGGGACACTTCGTAGTTCCATCTCCGAATCTTTGTCAATAAAACTTTGTAATCTTCTCGTCATTTTGTTGTTTTTAATTATCAGCGAAAAGGACCACAAATTTGCTTTGGGTATTTTAAGTTAATACTTGTTTTAAGGTCTCAATCATTCCAGTTCAGTAATTTGTGGACATCAGCGTATCCGGGTAAGCTTACTTAATTAATATAATATATAAATTACAAGTAATTTAATAATATCATGTCTGGTTTATTAAATACTGAGGATACAGAGCAGTTGGCTAGCGGACTTAAGGATTGTAGCTTAAGAGATAGTTCAGAGGAACTTAAGTGTTCCAAGATAGATGATCATTCCGCATATATGGATTTTCCGGGCCTGGCATCCAAGAGACCCCTTTATGGTAGTGACCAAAGGGCCTCTACAAGGGCTGTAGAGGATGTTGAATCCTCCGCCTTATATAAAATGACCTTGAATGATAAATTTAAACCACCATAGCTGATTGTAACAACTTTATTTAAAAAGAATTTTTTCTTTTTATTTTCCAGAACATTCTTTGTTTAAAGACTTGATTTTTAAAATTGTGCGCTATTTTCAGTTTTTGAGTATCGTGCTTCCGAGCTGGTTGTAGATTTTCGTTTGCTGCATTTTAACATTTCTCTCCATAATAAACGATTACAACATTATCCAATAAACATCTTTCGACACTTGCCTTGTGTTCTGATATAATATAACACTGAGGAGGAGCCTTGGAACAGGTAATTTATTTATTATTGTGGGTCACGTACACATCAAAGCAGATTATTGCTGAAGATATAGCTTTCCAACTCTCACCTTCCCAAAGCCTCAAATAAGTGTCAATTTAAGTATCATAATTCTTGATCATGAATGCCGATATTGAATTAGAAGATGTAATTCATTTAGGGCAGGACCTAATGGATTTAAATCTTATTGACACAGATAACAATGTAGGCATTTCAGACTCTACTGTGAATATTAGGACTTCTAGCGAACTGGCATCTATGGGGCTTACAAACACCAATAGTTTAGGGGCCTCAACAACTCGCCTCATCTAATTTGGACTGCTGACTCTACAGTAATTTTCTTAAATATCTAAACCCAGAATTGATATAGTTTTTTACCTTTCTTATTTTTAAGTCAGTTTGTCGATGTTGCAAAGTAAAAAGGTATTATCAATTTTAAAAATAATTACATCACTATTATGACAAAACCTAAAAAGCTCCGACAAAATACCTGAAGAAATTCACAGTCAGTTTTAAATTGTACTGTTCAACACAAAACAAGTATAAACTTAATCGCTAGTGATATAAAAAATATATTTATAATATTAATAATAATATTTTATTATGTGACTATGAAGTATAAGTCTAAAGCTTTTGGTTATATTTAGTAATTTATTAGAGACGTATAAAAGATAAGACTCGTCGAAATTTTAATGTTTGCTGATATGTAACTAAATTGATGAAAAATAAATAAATATTGACATTGTCAATATTCTAATAGTACCAGGCAAGATACTTGTAGATTAACTAGAAAATCCAGAAAACTATAAAAAATAAATTAAGACCTTGAAGAAATCCGTTTTTAAGTTCACAAGTATATATGGGTGTAACTTTGTCGGGTGTAACGCAACGACCGGAGAGAGCGTGCTTGTGGTTTTCAACATTTTTCTCTACTTTCGAAGGATTTCGGGTTTTAGTTTGTTTTTATTTTTCAGATTCTCGGGATTTCTTGTCTGATTTCTTCTCCAGGATACTCCAGGAATCTACCTACACATTATTTTGGAATCTACCTTCAGTTACCACGGATCTATTTCTAGCCCACCCGATTTTTCCGTTTATTTCTACATTTTAATACCTATTCTTTTTCGCTCAGCAATACTCTTTCTTTTCCTCTCTTTTACCGTAATCAATATTAATTCTACTCTTCTATCTAACTCCATGATGAACCAACTTTCGTCGCCAGCCCCCATCTCCCCGTTCCTCACCCAAAAGATTATCTCCAATATTTCTGATCTCCAAAAGCAAATGGCGGATATCACAGGATTACTTGGAGCACTGACTGGCAACCTTTCAGTCTCCTCCGTTCAGCCCCATTTGTTGCGTCAAGCAGATGCGTTTCTGAATGGGGTAGCCAGGGAGGTTGCCCTGCGAAACCACAACAAGCGAAACCTCTTTCTTTGGTCTCCGAGCTCCCCACTCTCAAAGGACGATCTGGCCTCAGATCTCATCAGTCAAATAGGGGAAAACTTTAGCCAACTAAAAGAGATCTCCTCGGGAAACGGCCGAGCCTTCATCCTCTACTCACACAAAAGACTGTCTGACGATGAGGTTCGTCATCTCAAATTACATTCGCCCATCTTAACATCCGGACAAGTCAAACTCAAACGAGACTACACTCTGCTACAGAGAAAGCACAAACTCACACACCGGACACCACCCCTCCTCCAGCTCATCACGCCTTTCCGGGCTGGAGCAATCCAAAGAAAAGCCGTTCAGTTCACGGCGGACTCCTTGGTGACGCACCTTCCTCCAGTCCACCCCCACTCACACCTTCCCGATTTGAAGGCCTTCCCCTCACCTTTAGCCCTTACTCCGCAACCAGTCCCCCTACACTATCTCAAGCTTTACCACGTCGTCGTGGCCGACCACGCCGCGCTAAGCCTCCTAATAACGCATCTTCTCTCCCAAACCCGTCCACCAGGTCCACATCCCCTCGAAAAGTTACCTTTGTGACAGATGCTATGAATCAGAAACCGAAAAAACGTAAGTCTACGAAGACCAAGCAAAACTTCGACCCAGCCCCATCAAATTCATCTCCCCCTACTGAATCCATCATCGTCCCCACCCTGGACAGTTCCGCCCCAGCTCCTGATCTTTCTCCGTCCTTGCTCGCCCCCCCAACGCACCTTCCGAGTGCCCCCTCGAACCCAGATATCTCGCCCCCCTCTTGCTTTCAAACCCTACAACTGCCTCACCCACCTGATAAACGCGGGACAACAACAGAAATCCAAATCGACTTTGACCACTCTATCCTTGTCAACGAGCGGTCTGTCACCCTCATCAGCCCTAGATCTCGCTCAACCCGCCAGCGGAAAGCCCCTGCACGCTTCTCCTCTCCGATCTAACCATCCCTCTCTCAAAGCGCTCTCAGCAATCCTCATCAACTGCATGTCACTTACGCCTAAAATTAATCAACTACGAGCCTTTCTGTCCTCTAACGAGATTGATATATGCGTTCTTGTTGAGACTTGGCTGTCCCCCTCCATCCACAGTGATGACCTTTTCCTCATTCATGGATACACGTTCCTTCGTAGCGACAGAACTGTCGGTCGCGGAGGCGGACTAGCTGCCTATGTCCGATCCCTTCTTATGCCAAAACGCTTATCGACATCGAACTCTCAAGGTTTGGAATTTTTCTCGTTTCAGCTACAGATCCTTAACCAAAGCATTTCTACCTGCGTTGTCTACAGACCCCCTAATATCTCACTCATCGACGACACTCGCGGGGCCCAACTCCTTTCCACTCCTTTCTCTTTACACTCTGATCGGTACGTCGTTGTGGGTGATCTCAACCTCCCCATGACTAACTGGCATAATCTAGCTTCCGAAAGTCACCCACTGCTTCGACTCTTTGCGGATAACCTGCTACACCAATTCGTGCATTTTCCTACCCGAGGGACCAACCAACTGGATTGTGTTCTCTCCAATAACGAGGTGACCGATGTTCGCTCTCGGGAAATCTTCCCCAACCTTGATCACTGTCAGGTATCCTTCCTCTTACCTCTTATCCTTCACCCCTCGAGAAGACACCCAATCTTTCAGACGATTCACCAACTGGGAAGAGTTCCGCCGACTCTGTGACACAGTTAACTGAAGGGACCTCTTTCTCCCAAACAACCTCTCCTCGTGCTTCTCCGAAGTCCGTAACATCCTATCCTCCCACTATAACTCCGCCACCTCTATTCAACAAGTATACTCGACGAATAAGTTGAACGCTCTGTTTAAGGCACGTGACAACCTCGCACGCAACTCTCGCCTACGCACATCGTCACTTGCTCGCGCCCTCGCTCTGAGACGCATTGATGGGGTCATTAAACAGGCTATCAACAAACAAGCGCTCCACGTCGAAAAACGCATCCGCTCAGCTCCTAACCCCCGGGCAAATTTCGCCATCATCAAACACCAATTGTTGCAAAAGCCCAAAACCTCGTATATCAACTTCTCTCAGTCAGACGACCTTTGCTTCGCTAACGATTATCTGACTCATCTTCTCGACTCATTTTCCTCTCCAACTCCGCCTATTGAGATGGTAGACAACGGAGACTCCGAGAACCTACGCTGGTTATACGTCTCTCCGGCTTCCGTCGCCCAAGCAGTTAAAGATATTAAATCTAAACACCAATTTGATCAATACGGTGTTTCAGTCAGCATGATTGCGCTGCTTGGCTGGAACGTCTACTCTCTACTTGCAGATGTTATTAATCATTGTGTCGAAACCATCTATCTTCCCTCTGACTGGCTTTGCTCGACGATCTCTCCCATCCCCAAAAACGGCTCTTCCTCGATCTCATCATTTAAAGATCTCTGCCCCATTACTATCGTACCTTTTTTCACAAAATCTTCGACAGGATCCTATACAACCTAATCTACCCTTTCATTAAGTCTCATGAAAACTTCTACCTCCTTGATGATCAACATGGATTCTTGAACGGCCGCTCATCTTCCACCAACTTAGTTAGTATTCTCGATCATTGCTACTCTTCTTTCTCTAAAGGGCTTCAGTGCACTCTCCTCTTCCTAGATATATCCAAGGCTTTTGACTCGCTGTCATTTTCAGCAATTGAATCTGCCTTAATGAGAAGCGGTATATGCGGCAATGTTCTCAATCTTATCAGCTATTATCTTCGGAATCGATATGCAAGAGTAAAAGTTGGCAGTAGTCTCTCGAGGCTAACCCATGTCCGATCCGGTGTTCCCCAGGGCTCTGTACTTGGTCCCATTCTCTTCAACCTTACACTCGCACACATACAGGTTGAAGACACTCTTTTCAAGCTGTTCAAATATGCGGATGATATGGTCATCGTATTCAGCAACCCCACAACTTCCAACCCTTCCTCATCCCTTATATCGGAGCTCCTATCCTCGCTCCACTTGCAGCTCAGCGGAATCGGACTCAAACTAAATCCCACCAAAACTCGCTTAATGAGACTCTCGTCTGATCCATTCTGCTCTATCCTGGCTGCCAACTACCCCCTCGACATAGAAATAATAGATTCGGCCAAACATCTCGGCATTCAATTCTCAAAATCCCTAGACTTCTCCCCACCCCTTACACACACTACTTCCAAACTCTTCAAATGGGCCCGTCTGATCTGTTTTAAGACTAACAATCCCACTCTCCAACTCACGTTATTCAAGGTCTACGTTCTGCCCCTCATTTTCTACGCCAGCGAATTCTACTGTCCTCTCACCCACGCCTCCTCGTACACCATTGAACAGGTATCCTCCAGATTTCTTAAGCGAGTCTTCCCGAACTGCCAAAACTAAAGGGAACGCCTACTTCTAGCTAACCTTCTTCCGCTTTGGTTCACACGTCACCTTCGAGTCATTTCTTTTATCCATAAGATCTCAACTTCCTTACCACTCTCCAACTTTGCCCACCCAAGTCACCACTACGCCACACGTTCTAGTAACTCTTCTATCCAAGCCTACCATACCCCCACCATATTTAAAAAAATCTATCTCTTCTCCAAAGCCACTAATGTCTTCAACGCTCTCCCCACAGACATAAAACTCCTACCCCATCACGAATTCAAAAAGGCAGCCCATCAGTACTTCTTCAACAAATTTCTTTGTGATACGACCGATTGGAAACGAAACTGGTTCCTTCTCAATCCATAACATTTACTCCACCCCAGGCTATCTTCTTAACTAACTTCGTAGGGTTAAATCCATCAGGCAGCCATCTTCCACACTACCTCTCTTGTCTTATTCTTTTCTTCTAGATTCACTAATACCACCTCTCAGCCCATTCCTAACCCCATTATATCCACGTTGTGGATACTCTACTACGTTTTGCTCATCCAACTCTTTTCTTTCTTTCTTGTTTCAGCGGAGGACCGGAAACCTAACAGCCCTACTGATCCACCAACGGTTCGCTTCGGACTTCGACTCTCCCTGGTCTTCTTTTAATCACAATCACGTTCTACGGATGCCTGCGATCCTTGCAAGACTCGCTCGCCTCAATCCTGCCGACTCCATCAATTCATTCGTCACGACAACGGACTCCAACGGTCGACGTCTACCTCCGGGCCGCCATCTTTTCATCTTCATCTTCGTTTTCGATCTCACATTCACCTTGAAGATCTGATACTTCACGGACTATCTCCAATTGATCTTGTCTAGTCAAATGGAACTTCGCTTATATTTATTTTTCACCAGATTGAACTATC
>JAQBSW010012067.1:0-17953 GCA_029291075.1 Eudiplozoon nipponicum | reverse complement strand
AAGCTTCATTTACAACCGTACGGATTCTTGGAAATTTTTTGCAGATAAACTTCAAAGTATCTATCGAACTTTTGTTCAACGATGTATATCTTGCGTTTACAGAGTCAGGTGTGACCTATATAGCAGCGGAAGCTTAATGTTTTCTGCTGAGACCTCTTCATATTTTAAAATGGATTTATCTCGTAAGGTTTCTGTATCTTAGGGGGTCTGTTGACCACGGTTGGAGAACAGTATCTGTGCGAATCATCTTGCACAGAGGCGCCAGGTTGTGCCATCGTCTCTCCAGTTTGCGAGAGCAATTCCACAATGCGCAGGCTAGGAGCTCTACTTTGGTGTTCGAAGTCTGTTTGAGACACTTTTCATTTGAGTCTTTATAGTTTGACAGGCTTATTTCTGGTTACGAGTGATAGCTGGACCCGGTAAAATGAATTTGAATTGGAAAATTAAGCTTGCTTAAATGTGAAATATAGCTTTCGTATCGCTATTTGACTCAACTCTGTTTACACCAAAGCCTTTTTACATAATCCTTGCTACAAGTTATTAAATTATTTGTATGCATGGTTTTAATATAGCATACACAGTGAAAATTTAGTTCGTTCAGGACCAAGCGTTTCTGTCAAATTCATCAGAAACCAAAGGGACAATCCAATGAAAGCACAAGCTTAGCGCTTATTGATCGGTCATCAGAGGAAGCCGACACGTCATGGAAAGTCTTACTATATAAGAAAATCTAAGTTTAAGTTATCTTTTAGATAACGAATTCGCTTATTTTGGAAAGCTCCTCAATAGTAGCAGTTGTTTCTCGTCTGATTCGAGAAAATACACCATCGTTTAGGATTTTCAAAGCTTTTAACGTCGCTTATATATATATATATATATATATATATATATATATATATAGAGAGAGAGAGAGAGAGAGAGATTTAAGAGATTATTTTAGTCTCGAACATTGGTTCAATGCTACATCGTGTTACATGTATTTTTAGAGAAGAATGTAAAAATGACTGGAGAACTATATTTAGCACAGTTAAAATATGCTTAATATTTAAGTTTGTGCGTTGGATTTATTGCTGACATTTTTAATTATCATATTCCTGTATGACCTATCTGAGTAATAGTTAAATCAAACATATTAAATACCTGCGTTGAAATCAAGAATATATCAATATTATCGTGTTACATAATTTGAAGTATGATTTCAGCTGATACCGTGGAGAAATATCTCACAGTCGAATGGTTTGAATATAAGTTATTGAAGTATCTGTTAGCTATCACAGCTATTACTACCATAAACAATATTAAATCAATGATTTTTATTATTTTCTGAATGGGTTAGTTTTGGCTCGTCTGGTAAATTTTGTGATTGGTTTATAATTGCGTGTTTTTGCAAACTCAGTCATTTTTTGGAAAAATTAGCGCGGTATTGCTGTTGCTTCGTTATATTTATTCGCCTTTAAACTGAAATAGAACTGCTGATGCTAAATGTAACTCATCTTAATTTGTCGGTAGTGCATTGTAAACGTACATAGGTGAAAATATTTGAGTTAACTCTTTATGCAAGCGTCTGGGCCACCAAACGCAGTTTATTTATAGCAAATTTAATGTAACTTCTAATTCTTTGATTTTTTAGCTTCAGTTTGTGCAATGGATCCAACGAGCTTAACACCTAATATCGGTGGGTTACTTACCATTTTCTCCGTTTTATGTAATGTTTTAAAAATCAACCAACTAACTGCGGATAGATGACGCTTTTCAATTATCGCCCGTTTTCTATTACGAAAATTACTACTTGAAATATTTATTTTAATCATTTGTGTTTTAAATTCAAATAAACGCTAGGAACAGTGGAATGATTCAGTGTTCCTACCAATCGGTGAGTCTTAGCTAATCGTTCCGACAACAGGAGAATGAACTTTGCAGATAGTAACCGGTTACTTAATAATAGATTCATATTTCCATACATGATTTACTTTTCAAATCGAATTACAAATGCATAGACATGGCTGAGCTAAAATTTATACACGACAAACGTAAACATAAACAATTACACAAATAGCAAACGCGAAACAAACAATCAATTAAACAGAGGTTTAAATTAAGCCGATAAAATGTTTAACAATGCATCGAGCATTTGACAGCTTTAAAAGGTTCTCTAATCGAAATGTGGAAATATTGGAAGGAAGGAATAAGAACATAGATCAAAGGGTTGCATTAGTTGATTGAAATGTGAATTCAACCTCCATCAGTTAGAGCGGTCAATATATTTGTCATTATTTGGAAAACATCGCGATTTTAAATAGTTCGTCTGACACTATAACTTTGTGTTATATACTTGGATGCTATATTTAGAATAAGGAATTATGGTGATGATGAAATGGAAAAATTCGTTGACCTAGCTAATCACAAATTTGCATTTATAAAATCTCTATTAACGGAGATTAATTATATATATATATATTTCTTTTTAATCTGTCAGTTATTTTTATTGAGGTTCATAATGCTAAATTAAGACGTCCTTATTCTCGTAAAACTGGTCGTTTTTATTGAACGGTCCTTTTCGTTTGTTTTATTTCTTCACTTTTAAACGGTAGCTAATTTTGACTGGACGCGGGCATGTTAAATTGAACGTATTGTTATTCGTGGGCAACATATATTCTTGGAATTCATCCGTTTTCTAGAATATTCTCGAATGATAAAAAACCTGGCATAAAACCAAACATATAATTTATCTTGGAACTAAGTAGCATTTTTTTGTCTTAACATAAAGCTGGTGTCTTGCTGAACACGTGTTTTTGTGTGGTATATGGGATACTAATGAGCTTTCACAATTACTCTATCTTTCGATCACTCTTTCATTATTTATTTATTATCAAGAAGAATTTTTATTCTTCTCTTTGGCGACACTGTTAATGGTGTTCTTAATATTGGTCTTAGTTTAAACTTCTTAATTCATAGTACCATTCCCATGTGTAACGGCAAAAATAAATTATATCATATACAATAATCGGTTTTTTCTCATTTTCTCCTCAAGTAATTACAAAGAGGCTATATTTTTCATTTGTGCGCATCAGTTTTTTTTTGTGTTGAACACCACTCTCATCTGTATTAGTGGAAACTGCTTTAGTCGCTCGAACTAATTTCATTTTGAAGATCTCAGATGGAAGATCACCTCCATAAACACCTTTGTGTGTATACAAATTTCAATGTACCTGCCACGCTCAGTACATCGGCGGATCAAAAAAGAGGCTCGAAACTAGAATAAATCAACATCTCTCTCACAAACTATTAAAGAGGGGTGCAGCTCTTGCATAAAAATCAGCAATTTGAGAACATGTACTACTCACAGGTCATGCTGTTAGTAGTAACAATTTTTCAGTTCTGTACAAGCAAAAATAGAAAAAATACTTCTGGCTTTTGAAGCTATTGCAATTAATAAGCTGAACCCCTGCTTAAACACGCAGAAAGTAATTCAATAGTAAATTAAATTGGACTGGAACAAAGACATTACTGACAGGCCTTCAAAAATAGCCGAAGTCCCGCAAAATACGACACACCCATCAAATACGGACGCACTTCCAATGAAAGCGATGACGCACCACATGACGTTACGCAAAAGGTGTGTTCTAAATTGCGTAAAACAAAGAAAGACATAGCGGAGAGGGGATTGGTTACGACAAATGTACAGTTGGGATTGGATAAACGATAATATTAACGAATCCGGAATAATGGCTGTAGATACTGGTAGAAATAAGATTTATTTATAAATGTTATTCCATAGAGTACGTTGTTTTGTTCTCATATTATATATATATATATATATATATATATATATATATATATATATATATATATATATATATTTATATAGAATAGAATAGAATAGAATAGAATATCTTTATTTGGATTCAAACCACACATATTCCATCAAATAATAAAATTGGAAAATGTACAATATATATTAAAAAAATTATCACATCACATAAAATTGTGCAATTAGTCTCATATAGATAAGTATATCTCACTAGTTGTACTATACAATATATCAATATCAGAAAGTTCGGCTGTAGAGAATTATAGATACATCATCAAAATAGGAACAATTAAGGTATAATTCGAGTGTAACATTATGCAAAAAATTGAGAACCATGACTAGCAATTGATTGTATGTATTGTTGACTAATATGATGATATAATGCATAACATTTCAATTTTAATAAAACAAAACTTGGAAATAAAAATCTCAAGAAAATCTGTTTCCGATAACAATTATCCTTGTCTCTTAATCAACCATGAATAAGTATTATCATAATCAGAATAAAAAATATCAGCAGGATTGTAGACTTTTTCAAGTTCAGTAGATAAAATTTTAAAAGACATCTTAGACGGAGGCAATTCTCTAAGCCCCTTTGGCAATTGGTTATAAATTTTGTAGATTTTCGAGAAAGAGAATAACTTGCTCGCAACATTCCCCACCAAAGGAGGAGATATTGCCAAATGTCCAGATCTAGTTCCAACTTCATGACTCTTTCTTATCGGAGTCATATAGGCACCAGTCCACTGGTTCAAATGGAAAACTTTTATGCAATAGCACATCCTCCGAAACCACAAAGATTGCAATGACACAAACTGTAATCTAGCGGCGTATATAGTGCAGGAGATAGGACTAATTTGTTTCACAACTTTTCTTTGTACAGCTTCTATCTTATTGGACAAACCCTTTTTTAATGGATTCCAAGTAGCGACAGCATATTCTAGTATTGGTCTAATCCATATTATATACATTTTAAGTTTTATGTCATTCGATAAGATATTTCGATTTATTAGTGCCCATCTTTTCTTGGCACTGCCTACTATACTTTCAATATGTCTCTCAGCAGAAGCTGTACATTGAATAGTTATGCCTAAATCCTTAATTTCTTGCATAAGTTTAATCTCAAACACATCATTAATCACAGCATCATGAAAATAAACATAATGAAAGTTTGTTCTGTTACCTATTTTTAAAGCTCTCGTCTTTTTATTGTTTATTCTCAGCCCTAGTGTAATCAAATATCTACTCAAATCATACAAATCTAATGTCACATTATTTTTGGAGAATTCGACATTTTTTGGATCAATTGGGAAGATTATTTTTAAATCATCAGCGAATTTGCAAACTCGACCGTTAAGGATCTTAGTTTCCAAATGTGCAAATACGATTTTAAATAAAATTGGCCCCAAACTTGATCCCTGTGGAACTCCACTCGTTACTCGTTTCGATTTTGATATCAAATCGTTTACTTGAATACTCATTCTTCGATTATATAGATAGTATTTAAGTAATCTAAAAATATTCGGATCAATATTCAACAAACTAATCGCATTCAAAATAGCATCAAAAGATATAGAGTCAAAAGCTTTTGAGATATCTATAAATACAATTAATGCATCTAACTTATTCTCATCTAATGAAATTACATGTTTCCACATAGAAAGCATATTAGTAGTTGTCGATCTATCTTTCGTAAAGCCATGTTGACATAAATCAAAATCAGCCGGCAACATACGTTCTAAATGATCTAGTATCAATCGTTCTATTATCTTCAAAAACGAAGGGATAATAGAGATTAATCTATAATCACTGGCGCACGTTGGCTTACTTACCTTTGGCAACGGCTTAGCTACTATCGTTAGTATATCGATTGGTAATTTCCCATTCTTCAAAATTCTATTTATAAAGTTGCAGAGCGCATTCATAAAAGTTAAGGGTAATTGAAGCAGGTTATCAATCGAAATACCAAAGTGATCTTTTTGTTTTTTTGATTTGATTTTTAACATCAATTTTATCAATTCATCACTGTCAATAACAAGTCCTGATTCCTGGTCTCCCAAAGGATCAGGTAGTTCCATAAAATTTCTTTCATTCTGTGGATTACATATCAAATTGCCAAATACTTCATCCAATTCACAGAGAAATTCATACTCAGTTTTATCCACAGGTAATATAAGCTTTAACTTTTCCTTATATTTACTGTAATCTGTGAGGAGTTTGTATCCTAGTCTAGGATTACTCTTCATTTTGGCCAAAATAATTCGTTCTGATCTTTGACGAATTATCAGCAGTGATGAATTAATTTCGTTATCAATGAAATCTAACCTCATTTGTTTAATGCTATTGATAAGACTACACTTTATTATATTATCTCGTTTAATTCTTAGTTTACACAATTTCCTATTAATTCGTTTCGGTATAATGTCCGTAAACGTAGATGCCTGAAATAAAATAGATAATAACGATGAAACAGAAGAAACAAATTCGTCAGTGTTCAAGAAATAAAAACTTTCATAATCAATCAGTATGCTTAATTCTCTAAAAAGATTCCAGTTGATTCTGGAACAGTGCACGTGTGCATTTTCAAAATTAAGTTTCTGTGTTTTGCTACTCAAGATGTTCCATTGTAAAATAATTTGTTTGTGATCCAATTCTTTGAAATACTTAACAACATCATAACTGTGTGATTTCACCGTTTCAATTTCTAAGTATACATGATCTAAGCATTGCGAACCTCTAGTTGATTCATTTATAATCTGCTTGAGATCATGATTAGAAAAAAATTGATTATTTCACAGTCATGTAACTTATTAAAGTCACCTACCACTACATTATAGCCATGACAGTCAAAAATAGATTGAAAAGAATTGGTAAATGTTTGATCATCATATAAAGTAGCATACGGCGGTCTGTAAACCGCGGTTAAGATCAGATTATCAATTTGTATAGATAAAAAATCAATGATAGCATTATCTTCACTAGTATGCAAAATTTTCGCCTTTAATACAGATTTACTATAAATGAGTACTCCTCCACCTCTTTTATCCAGCGATCTGTCTTTTCTGAATAAAGAATAGTGAGGAATATCAAATTCATGGTTTTCAATATCCTTATTAAGCCAGGTTTCAGATAATATTATAAAATCAAAATCGTTACTTATTATAAAATTACACAGCAAAAAGTTTTTGTTCCTAACACTTCGAAAGTTAGCATAAAATAAAGTAAATGTAGAACACGACTTATCTAAACAATTATCAACTTTTACTGATTCAACTTTGTTGGCTTCTTTGTTATTCGTTTCCCGGGTTTTGAGGCCATACTTCTTCTCCCCCCGCTGTCCACAACATTTAGTAATGATACATCGTTTTTTGATGTTGCAGTCGCAGAGGTTGCTTGATCAGAGATTGACGGCTTCCGTTCCTGGTTGTTCTTTAACTTTTTTGCTTTTGCCAACTTCCGTTGGAGAAACGTTTTGTCCCGTCCAATAAATATGCTGTGAAAACTCAAATTCTCATCTTTCTTTTTATTGATAGACTCAATCTGCATATTTGTTGGCCTTTTTGATAATTTTACAACTACTGGCCTTGGACGATCTGACCGTTTCCCCACCCTAAAGCATTTAGCAATATCTGCATGCGTCTCTTCTTTTATTAAAGCATTTAATTTCTCGACGTCTTTTACATCAGCATTTTCATCAAGATTAAATAAAACTAATTGATCTTGTTTGCTGTTTCGCGCTGAAACTTCGTTCGCTAATATATTCAATATTTCTTCACCAGATGATTTATTTTTAACTGGCGTGTCGCCTTCCACTGTTATATCAGCCAATTCAATCCATGGCTGAACATCAGTCTGTAATTTGTCTAACTTCATATTTAATGCCTCATTCAGTTCAACTATACGCGCGCTTAATGTTTCATTATTTTTCACCGCTTGTTCCAATTTCGTCGCATTCACAACAGCATCATTCTTCAATTTGGACATTTCATTTTTTAAATAGTTGTTTTCTTCCTTCAACACCTTCATTGAGTTCTGAAGATCCATAACAATTTTTTCAATATCAGAATGCGACAAAATTGGAGCCATTTCAAACCGCGCGCGTCTATAACAATTTAAAAAATATATATATCCGAAGACTGTTTCTCGACTAGCTACAAATGTTGAAATATTTCTATATCGCTATGGTCAAACAGACGTATACTGCTATTCACAAATTCGAAAAGTATACCCAATTTACATTGATACCAACGTGAGTAATGTTTATCTATAGCGAATTAAAATGTGCTACCATAAACGACGTTGAAGATTATTTACCAAAAAATATAAATCAGAATTTATCGAATTGGTCTACTCCTGTGTCTGGTATACATCAAACGATAGAAAAGCAATTTACCTGATTTTCGGATTGCGTACCGAAATATTTGAATCCACTGTCATCATGATTTTTGCATATATTTCGGCCTCTAATTACGGAGGCCTTTTTCAATGCCAAACACATCACACACTTAGTTGACAATCAATATGTCAAGTGGAAATATTAATTGAAAAAGACCTCCGTAATTGGAGGCCGAAATATATGCAAAAATCATGATGACAGTGGATTCAAATATTTCGGTACGCAATCCGAAAATCAGGTAGATTGTTTATTTCCTGTCGCGCAACATGTTTCTTTTAAATCTTATCTAGATAGAAAAGCACGACATTAAGAACTCTATCAATCTCAACCTAAATACGCCTGCACATATGTCGATAATTAAGCAAGCCAGAGTTTTCTAGAAAGATGACATAACTAACACAAAAGAACCCTATTCGTAACTTAACACAATGAGCACTAATAAATTTAATTGCCACACTAAAAATATAGTTCTATAAATGTAGAAATAAAAATGGAAAACGTGCTATATATATATATAATGGAAAGCACAAAAACAGAAAATTGAAAAGGAGAGTATGAAATAGCGGAATGACATCATTGGTATTCCTTACTCGCAACACAGGCTCGATGTTCGTACATGCTTATATAAGTAAGACTCAATGATTTGTCCACAGCGATTATTATATTTTGTAATTTGCTGAAGGGCAATTTCTGAATAGCATACGTGCGAAGTTTCAATGATGTGTTGCTCAACTGAATATGAGTATTTACTATTTGCCATTGTACTGGAATTAAAATTTTATTTTTCTATGGTTATTAATTGATTGATGGATTGGCCAACTTATGAATTTGACATTAGCGGATGTTTCTCTTTAATTGTCGTTAAAGACAAGTGTGTTACCTTAAATAGGACGCATCATTTAGCTTAATTAAATGTGAGTGGTAAAGCCGCTTCAAATTTCTTCTGAGCTCTGCATGAAACATCGGCTCCTTTAGATGGGCGGTTTAATTTAAAAAAAATTTCTCTATGGTCCTAAAATGTTTGGTCTATTAAATTTTTTATTTAAAAAATGATTCGGTAAATTCTCTACGATGGCCATTAGACGTTCGATCTTTTTTGCTTTAATATGTTCATCTTTTTAATCTGGACTAACCTGTCAATGAATTCTAAAAACAGCTCCGAACGGTTGATAAGGCATGTTGAAATGGTTCGAGAATGCTCAAATGCAAGTATTGTGCCGGCTAGCTTTTTGTGGTAAAATTTTCTGTCTAGTTAACTATTAATCTCTTTTTAGTAGTACATTCAAGAGCGCGTATACAATTGTCTTTCTCATACTAGAACATGAAATTTATATAAACGTTAGATACTGTTTTTGGCGGAGAAATAATATGTATGCAATCATGTATTAGGTGTTGCGCACCTAGTAACAAATTAGTTCAATTATGATCAGAAGGATAAACGAAAGACAGCATGAACGGAAAGTATGATCACGGGAAAATTCGTTTCGTGCGTACTGGCGACTCACCAATAGGAGCCGGTATTTTGCCCTTTACCCACTATATATTTGGATGAGAAATTTGGGAAACTTGGACGGTACAATCTCCTATACGAATATGTAAATCTGCATTACTGAAGCTAATTTCATATGAATTCTTCGACAATGCGACTTCAAAACTAAATCACTATACATAATTTATATTCCAAGTCTGTAAAGGGTGCCAGCACTATGGCTATTGTGGCAGTACCCGATACCAACATTATAGTACCGAAAAGTACATGGTACTAACACTATGGTTGCCGAGTCGGTACATGGTACCAACACGATGGATTTCAATGTATGCTATAGTTTACCAAAATTGAGAATTACAACTAATTCTGAACACCTGTTACTCTAGCAAATCCATGCACTCTGGCCTTGATCGATATCACATATCAATTTTCGCGGTAATCATGACACCATTCAATATATATATATATATATATATATATATATATATATATATCAAATAATATTAGCGCTGTTCGCTGCTTAAAATGTTTAGTACGAGCTATTAAATTTTATTTGTTTTGCCGTTTATTTAGCTCATTTTTTAATTCAATATGTCAAATTTGTAAATTTTGTTTTTAATATATTGTATTATCAGAAATTGATAACGTATTAATCATTTGCGTAATGCATACCTTTAGCATTAGCTATACGCAGAATCTTATGACTGCCTTGTATTGATAAACACGATATTGTTTGTGCGCATGTAATTTAGCACATTTAGTTAAATAATGGAGCAACTATAGTTTAGACCGATATAAATTAATTTGAATATCAATCAATTAATATACGTATTGTAATGTTCAATTTGGCAAAGTTGATCGAAACACAAACAAAATAACTAGTTATTGTGGTGATTTAAATCATGGTTCAACAAAATTGTTAATTACGACTATAGAGTTCATTGAAATCCATCGTGTTGGAACCATTTACCGATTCGGCAACCATAGTGTTAGTATCATGTACCTTTTCGTTACTAAAATGTTGGTATCGGGTACTAAAAATAGCCATAGTGTTAGTATCCTTGAAGACGTTATATATATATATATATATATATATATATATATATAATGTCCATGCCTTTTTAAGAATACATTAATAATAAAGTGGATAAAGGCCATTTATTTCGTGAATACTTATCATCTCTTATACAATCATACATATTTATACATTTTGGGTTTTCATTTTATTATGCTAGTGGTAACAAATCTGACTCGTTTTTACTTCTGTTTTTTGTTTTGGCTAGTTGGTAAGTTTGTATGCGTTTGTGTTTGTGTGTATGCGTTTTTGCATGTAAAAGTCATTCTTGCAGTATTACAAAGTGATGTCTGAGATCTGGTCATTATTGTTTTGACGGCTTGAGAATTAACCATTTCTATATATATATATATATATATATATATATATATATATATATATATATATATATATATATAACCTTTAGTTTTAATACACGCCATTACCTATTATTCAATTTAAAAAAATGCATGCTCGTATCATCTTAACGCTTTTTATTAATTATTTTGTTCTTGTTGTTACATTCGTGTGTGTGTGTGTGTGTGTTCAGATGAGACACGTGCCCTTCAGTTCTGTTTGCTAATCATCAGAAGTTCTCTGGAAATTGGAAACTGGATGAGAATTTTGCCGCACTTTTGTCTAAGGATTTGAACACACTGAAGTCAGCAATGCCAAGTGAATGTGAGTATTTGTACATTTTTTAATAATGAATGTAAATTTAGAGCAAGTGTATCGGGATCTTAAATATTAACCTAGGGGTACACTTATCTCAGTACTGAAATCAAAGTATGTTGCTTTCGTCGATTCTGTCTAATGCTGACATCTTTTGCCTTATAGCTACGCAACAGATCAACGAAAATTATGGAATAAATCGATTGGAAAGTGTACCTTGTTAGTTTGGAGCACAATTCTCTCTATCAGAAGTACAGTCTTCTACATTAAATTGTTCAGACTAAAAGTTAACTGTGTGGAAAAAAGATCTTTGTTTCTTCTATTTCGCGTGTGTGTAGATTGTTTTAACTACTAAATTCATCGTAATTGATAGTCTTTCTCATCGCAATTTCGCTGACAAATGTTGTTATCGCTTTATATATAAATTGAAAGGCAAAACAAGATAGCAAAATGTAAACATGGAGAGAATGTGAAATAAGGGAACAACCAATCAATTGCATGCGTCACCTCCAGTTCAAGCTCAATACTGGAAAATATTGTTATAACTTTTTATGAACTTCTTGATAATGGGCGTGCACATTAAGAAGATGTCGTAAACACCTGTAATCAAAGCAGATCTGTAAAATTTATTTTACATATCTATAAATTAAACAATAATTGGTGTTGATTTACGTCAAGGTTGCGATCGTGATATAAACACTAATCCCATTAGATATACAGTTGTCGGTATAAATTAAGTACTTTAAAAGGTGGCAAAGACAATTCACCCTAGTGAATCGGGTTGGTTCTTATTAGGAACTCTTTATATACTCTTTAACTAACTTGCTAATTGATACGTCATGTTTAATACCTACAAAGTACATTAAACATTTTCTCCTAATCTGCGTTAAACGAAAATTTATGTTTGAGAAATTGTTTCTTTACCCTGCAACATCTTTCGATAAAAATCTCCTTTAAAAGTATTATAAGACGATGTAAGCTGGATTATTGTTGTTCTCCACTTCTTACTCAGCCCACGATTACGTTGCCACGCCTACGTCTGATTTGTTAATCAGCAGTTATTGTTACGCTTATTTGTTAATTTTTAAGCACTAAATAAAGCCTTTTTAACAAAACATTTAATAAAGTAGCATACATGCATTTGAAGTAACCCTTCTAGTTTTTTTTCCAAACTGTAGCCCGTTCGGTGTTCTGCAGAGTTCTTTGATCGGCGTAGAATGGCCCAATCGTGTACATCTGCATCACTGAGTAGCAACGTTTTACGTTATGCGTGGCAAATGAAAATGAACGGTTAACTTTGAATTTGGAGTTCCTTGTATAGGCTGGATTCCGTTTTTGCCCGCTTCCAAAATAAATATGACCTGTCGCCATAAGAATGGCTGGCCAGCCTACCTGCAAGCCATAGCCAGTCAAGCACATCTTTCTTTGAATTGAATAAGTTTGACTTTAAAATCGCTGTGCTAGCACAAATAGGGACAGTAATGAGGAAGGCACTTGCAATGTTATCTCTTTAGTGCTGGAGCGTAATGCAAAGTGCACTCTATGCTTCTCATTTTGGTCTGTGATTAGTGCGATAATTACCTTTGACGGTTCGACCAATTGCTCCCAGGATATAATGAATCCCAGTGTACGGGAAGTTTATGCATACATCGTTGAGTGTATTTAAGATGAGTAAACATATCATAATATTGAATTAGTTCAATTCTAAGAATAAACGATAATCATCCATTCCATATTTGATTTATCAAATCCTAAACTTTGAAACTACGAATATAGTTTATCGTATTTTTACAAACATGACTTTAATTATACGTATCACCATTTGTGCTTAAAATCATTGTCTGGTTAAGTTATTTGTATTCATTTTATCGTCATCTGTAATCTGCTTGATGTACTGCGTTCTTTGCTTATATTGGGTATTAGGTCCCTCCGAAGACGTGTGGGCTACCGTGTTGGCTATTGTCTTTCTGCAGATGAAAGCCAGTCAGGAAGAAGAGAAATGGCGTCTTATTGTCCGCAAAGCCAACGATTGGGTGACGCGCCAAGTACTCGACAGCGATAAGCAACGAAATATCAAAGAGATGGCGGAAAAGTTCCTAGCATAGATTTGATTTTGTCAATTATTACTTGAATATTTGAAAACTGCGAAATATTAAACTTTTTATACCATAAGGCTATCTTTTAATTTTCCCCTGTTTCAGCGCTTTTTATCATGTTTCGATTCGTTGGCGCATTTGATTTTGAAATGTTTAAAGAAATTTCTAATCGCTATAATGCTTAGCCGAAAAATTTTTTTATTGCGTTTCTTTTTTCACAACACATACGCAGATATACATGAAATATACCTTGTTGAATTTTTTACATTGATAAAAATTCCAACAGTGCTTGTTTCATAATGAAGGTTTTTCATACTTATGAAATTAGGAACATGGTCCTCTGTTCAAATCTTACAGAACGCTCTGATTACAACTGATCAGAAACAGAATAACCAAAACGACTATGTCTGGCAAACAGATAGCCTTTTGATGCCTATGCATTACTTGGGTTATAGAAATATGTAGCTGTTATTAAATCCTGCTTCTTAGCATCATATGAATATATATATATATATATATATATATATATATATGCTTTTACAGATTTTTAATGTATTTTTCTGATTCTGCGCGATATTTCATCTATCTCATGATATATTTTCTAATGAAAATTTCGTTTTAATTTTATTCACTATTTAGATTCACCACCAGGAACAATTTTAACAAACAGTTTCACAACATATGTATTGACAGCTAAACCTAATCTACATTTTAATGCTCTGTTGGATTATGTATTACTTTAGCGATCTGGCGATCTTGTCAATGTTTTTTAACTATGAGCAACTTGGTTATTGGTTACGGGTGTTAATTGAGTTTTTCGTTGGTCGATACCTTCCTGTTCGAAGCTGTTTACTGACATCAATCTGGTGAGTGTGGTGCTGGATCCTCCGCATTCCTGTCTTGTCTTGGATTTTTTTCTCCAAGTTTATTAGACTTAGTACAAAATAAAGAAACAGTAAAAATTATGTGGTCAAGTGGCTTACTCATAATGCGAATTCCGTTAAGCACAGTGTCAAATTAGAAAGGGTGCTTGCTAGGAAACGAGTCAGTTTTAGTTTCAGCACACAGTCAGTCTTGTCCCAATTAAATGTGAGATCAACACAGACAAACAACCAGGACGAAAGAAAGTATAAATTTAATCTATTTGAAGGCTCAACTTTAAATTTATCCATGCATGTTGTGAAACTGTTAGACAAATAGATGCTAGATTAAACAGTTTATAAAAATATGACTTTGTACCAAAATTTCGATAATCAAAACATGCAAACATGAAGGCAATAAATGCATTATTTTTTATTTTTAATCATTAGCAACATTTATTTTAATTCAGATCTGTATTTTTCATTTCAGTTTGCATCATTTCGGTTATGAATATCATTGAATGGTTTTTATGTTTCATTATATATTGGCATTAATCGGCATCTGCTTTAAATTAAGCTGATTGTTTTCTACAGAGCAGAATTGAATATTAAGTATTCTTTAAAAGAAAGAAAATTGTGCAGCTCATTTTATTTATTTATTTAATATCATTTTATGCCTAATATATTTCATTTTCACTTTGATTTTATGTAATTATTTAAATTGAAGTCTGATGGCAGAATTTTGATTTTGTATATATTGTCAGTATAAACTCAACATTGAACTAGGTTGCAAAGGCGATTCACCCAGTAGACCGGTTTCGCCCTTATTTCAGCGAACGAGACTCGAACCTGGAAGCCTTTGCCTCAGAGTCTGTGACTCTATCCACTTTCCCAATCGTTCTGAACACTGCACGTAAGTTTATGTCATGTACCAATCTACGTTTTTCGACTAGCCTTTCCTTCAGGTGGAACCTGAACTTCAGAGCTTCAGATCTTAGGAGATTCCAAATTGGTGGTATTGGCTGAGAGTGTCGTAGGCCCTTTTTGAGTACATGCCATTAAAGTGTAAATGTGCACAATAAACATGGTATGTTGACGATATTTTCTATTTTCCTAATCACAGATGGCAATCGTGAACACTAATTCAAAGTTTTAATAAAGCGCTGAGCAAGGGAACGATGTTTGTCTGTGACGCTTTCTCCATAAGGTATAAAAAAGACGGTTTTGTTAAAAATTGATTTTAAAACGTAAACTTGATTCCAATTTAAAAAGCTAATTAAGATAATTTGCTATTATACACTTTTTTGTTATCAGCTTTATCAAGATATTTGGATTGTAACCTAGCGTTGATCTTTGATATGCTTGTGGTATCTTTATTTTACTTTAAATAGAAAAAAACATTTAAATTAGTCACAAAACTGGCCGATTAATTGTCCTTTAGGAATTTCTGTGAAGGATATTTAAAAGGCATATCGAAGTAATGAGGGCTTTTCGGGGATTATTATTTGTAGGAAGGCGACGGGAGACTAGAAGAACACCCGTCGAAATACGTACGGTGGAATTCCTACAGTTGTTGCTGATCTTCATATTATGCGTAGACAGAGAAATGATACACCCGTGGCTTTGTGGATTCTGAAAGTTTATGCCTCTAGAGCTATTGTATAACTTACATCAGTCAGACTACTCAACCGTTGGGCACACATTTCTTGTCTCCACAAGCCTAGAATTGCTACGAGTGTTCCAGAATTTGTCTGCTGTGGAACGATTGCATGGAAGAAGCGATTTGTCTCTCGTCCCATTGCGAGAACGATCCAGCTGGGTATGGTTTAGTCTTTCAGCTATTCAATGTGGTATTCAAAGCCTCATTCAACTTTAGGTCTTAACTTTCGTTTAGCCGATGCTAGGCTCCGCGCATACAACCTGGTTCTTGTATTTTTCAGTGTGTGCACACTATCTCAATCATTTTGATAAAGAAAACAATAGGCTTCTAATCTTGAGAAAAATTCTGAAATCGTAATTATTGCCAATGATTTGAATGCCAGTTTAGGTCATACTTCGCGACAAACTGAGCCTTAGAAAGATAGCGCTGGCCGAAATAGGCTATAGCAATGGCCCTGGGCTGTTCAACCTATGTAAATGAGGCTATCACGTTACATCAAATCCAGATTGACCACATTCTAGTAAACAGATAATGGTGTTACGTTGTTCAGGTATTCTTCTGTTTTAACCAGTGTACTTGACTGCTATCTTGAGGCCGCCAAAAATTTTGATTCATACTGCCGTCTAAATTTCGTCCGAATAGTCGCACTAATTAAACGAACATTGGTTGCGCGGGTGGTGATCTTAATTATTATAATCAAGGTTGCGGTCTTGATATAAACACCTGACCCATTAATTACTTACATATGTCAGTATAAACTAAGAATTGTATAGTGTAGAATTGCCTTTTCTACACTATACAATTCTTAGTTTATACTGACATATGTAAGTAATTAATGGGTCAGGTGTTTATATCAAGACCGCAACCTTGATTATAATAATAGTCGCACTAAAATCACGGAAAAAATGTGAACATAACCTTTAGGAAAGCATATGCTGCTGGCCATTTTTAGCTTCAGCCAGTTGCTGACCAAACAGTAATTGTGTATTCGGTTTTGCGCACCTAGTAGCAAGTTAGTTCAAATATGACCAGAAGGAAAAACCAAGGAGAGCATGACTAGGATGTACAATTTTGTGCACATCGTTTAGTGCTTACTGATGAATCCTCCCTAGGAACCGGTATTACGCCCTTTACCCACTATATATTTGGGTGAGGAATGCGGGAAAATTTGACGGCACAATCCTCTATACGAATGAGTAAGTCTGCAGTAGTGAAGCTAACTTCAAATAAAGACATATATAATGGGACTTTAAAGACAACTCACTATATATATATTATATACAAAGCCTAGCAAAAGATTCCTGTATTATGTGTGTGTCAGTATGTGATATCAACACTATGGTTTCTGAGAAGGTACATGCTACCAACACTATTTTTTCCGAATCGGTACATGATATCAACACACGATTTCAATGTTTGCTAGAGTTCACCGAAACTGAAAAAATACAAATATTTCTGAACCCCTCTGGCCTTTATCGATATCGGTTATCACATTTTGCGGTAAAAATGACATCATTCAATTAGATATATAACAGTTAGATAGGTTTTGAGGCGGAGAAATAATATATTTGCTATTGTGTGTTAGGTGTTGCGCACTTAGTAAAAAATTTGTTGGAATATGATCAGGGATAAACCAAAGACAGCATGAACGTAACGTATAATTTCGTGCACATTCATTTCGTGTTTACGGGCAATTAATCAGTAGTATCCGATATTACGCTCTTCACTCACTATATATTTTGGTGAGGTAAGTTGGAAGATTGTACGGTAAAATCTCCTAAACGAATGTTTAAATCTGCAGTAATACCCTCTTATTTCCCCACATTCCTCACCAACATATATAGTTGGTAACGAGCATAATACTGGCTCGTACTGATGAGTCACCAGTAAATACGAAACGGATGTGCATGAGATT
>JAQBSW010012066.1:0-17956 GCA_029291075.1 Eudiplozoon nipponicum | reverse complement strand
GTTCCCTGCGTATTGCGCGCGGGTGTGTATATTTAATAAACAAAACCCTTGTAACGACACAAATCAATCGCCGACATATTGCGTAAATTAAATTCAAATTTATTTACGTTGCACCAATGAGAAAAAAGCAAATTGCCGTTTAACCACGTTTAACCACGTTTAACCACGCTTAACCAATAGTATGCAAGTACACATATTGCATGCTATTTAAGCACGGTAATTTACCATGCAAGTCAGTTGTGGCATTTGCCTTCTACCTGCTTCACGCGTGTACGTTCTGTCGGCTGTCAATACGTGTGCGCTCTGTCGGCTGTCAATACCTACTCATCTTGTTGCGGGATACCGGAGAGACGAGCCAATTGAGTGCAGGACCTGCAGAACACCATCCACAACACGATCACAGCTCAACCACGGGAGCAACAAATCAACCAGAGTCCACCCAAGGCTCTAGGACATCTTCAACTCTGAAGACTTCAAGAGAACGCATTACCCGGCCCTCTTAAGGGCCCCCATATCAGTAACTAATCTCTATTCAGAGCACCTTAACCGAGTTTGTAACGTCGTACGGCATTTACTTGAAGCCGGGGCGTTTACAAAATTGGCGACCGCGCCAGGATATTGATTATTTATCTGATTTTTTTGGGTATAAATAAATTGACTTTCTTCTTCATTTGTTTGGGATAAATCGACTAACATTTGCGTTTTTTTACCCTGATCCTGGTTTTTCTGGGAATTTTGTTGGGCATATATTCGTGAATTTGTGGTGAGCATAATAATAATAATTCATTGGCACTAAAGGCCAACGGGGCCTCTGTTCGTCTTCCCTAAAGGAAAATTTCAAATTTTGGAAGCAGTGTGTTATTCTTGCTGTTGAAAATAATAATTCATTGGCACTAAAGGCCAGCGAAACCTCTGTTCGTCTTCCCTACAGGACAATTTCAATTTTTTGGAAGGAGTGACGCTGTTCTGTGTTGAAATAATAATACATTGTCATCAAAGGCCAACGGGGCCTCTGTTCGTCTTCCCTAAAGGAAAATTTCAAATTTTGGAAGCAGTGTGTTATTCTTGCTGTTAAAAATAATAATTCATTGGCACTAAAGGCCAACGGGGCCTCTGTTCGTCTTCCCTACAGGACAATTTCAATTTTTGGAAGGAGTGACGCTGTTCTGTGTTTAAATAATAATACATTGTCATCAAAGGCCATCGGGGCCTCTGTTCGTTTTTTCCTTTTGTACTGGACAATATCAAGCAACAGTGAAGCTGTTTGTGGGTAAGCGTTTCGTTATATATTTATACATTTATATATACATTTTCATATTGCTTATAAATTTATGCTTTTAAGATCCTGTAAGATTGTTAAAATGTCAGGTCCAATTTTAGATATTGATGTTCCTGTTTGGATGGAGATAGTGAGTTATTTTTTATGCGCGTAGACTCCGCTTTCTCCCCGTTTCCTGATTATGACATTCATCAAAAACTGTCAAAGGTTTTGCTAAACTACCTTCTGAATTGCAGCGACGGATTTATCCTAAGCTTGAGGCCATTAGGAAGCTACCTAATCCCATTTTTGGCCTACAAACGAGGTAGAATCCTTGCTTGGACCCACTGAAACTGAGCAGATAATAAACAAATATGCGCAGTTAGATATGCCAAATCTTGGCCCCATAGAAATACTGAGGGAATTACGGAAACGTTGGTATAAAACCAACATTTCTGACCATGAGGCTAAGGTTGTTTTATTAACAATCTTCCCCAAACATTAAAACTCTTTGCCAGACAGCTCCCCAACACTCTCTATATAGATGACTTATCTGAGAGATGTGAGTTAGAATATAGGGTTTTGGAACCAAAAGTGAATCCATCATCCTTTCCTTCACCCCCGCAAGATGATAGAATCTCCTCCTTAGAGAGAACAGTGGCGAACATGGCCAAAGTTCTATAAGGATTGGCCATTACCAAATCGGAGATAAATCAAGTGAATGCTCGACCAAAATTCGTTTCCAAGTCAAATTATAAAGGTAGGCGGCGATCGAGATCTCCGCAATCATTTAATAAATATGCCCCAAAGAACTGGTGTTATAACCACCAGAAGTTTTTATGCTTGCCAAGTTTGTCTTTGTCGTTCCGAAGAATTTCCGAATGAGTGTCAATTTCCACAGCTGACGGAGAGGACAACAGACCGCAGGCACAAGGTTACATCAGCATCGGGAAACGTCTGGCGCAGGAAGTAGAAGACCGTACTTTCTGCACATCAACGGCATCAACGGTGCTACAGGGAAGTAGCCAACTACAATCCGACATCCCTGTCGACTCTTTTCGTCCACGCCGAATTTTTCACATAAAGAACCAAACAGACAATGCCGGTCGCTATCACCAGCCTACTTGTTTGCATGACCCGGCCAAACAGCCAAACGAACTTCCGCACCTTCTTGATTTCAAAACTGGCGAAGAGTACATCGTAGACACAGGTGCGGCAGTCTCAGTTCTCAAAGGTGATTCAATGGCCGAGATGTCGCTAGGCGTTCTTCTCGCAACAAGTACAGATGAGCCCATACCAACTTATGGCTGCTAATACCGCACACTCAACATAGGCCTACGACATGAATTTTCCCACAACTTCATCATTGCCAAGGTCTCACATAATATAATAGGCCTTGATTTCCTTCTAAAATTTCGGCTCGTTGTTGATCTTGCCAATCAAAAGATCATCGACCTCTCCACCGGACTTGAACAAAGCTTTTGGACACTTGCCTCCGAGCGTTTGGAGTTACAGGTCATTCAGCCAACCCCAGTGCATCATTCAGCAGAGATATCAGCAGCTCTTCGAAAATACAAATCGCTTTTCGATCTTAATAAGTCCGAGCTGCGAGTCTCCAACACGATGCATCATATCGTCACAGAAGGACAACCTATTGCACTCAAGAAGTGACCACTGGCTCCTGCTAAGCTGAAAGCTGCCCAAGAAGAATTCTCAAGGCTTTTGGAAGAGGGAATCATCAGACTATCGAAAAGTTCATGGGCGTCACCATTGCACTTAGTCTCAAAATCAAACGGATCGTACAGAGCCTGTGGAGACTACCGTAAGCTAAATTCAGTGACAAAATCTGATGCATATCCTATTCCAAATATCAACACATTACTTGAAAAACTCAACGGCAGCAATTTCTTCTCAGTAATTGACCTTAGACAAGCCTACCATCACATACCGGTAGCACCAGAGGATATCGAGAAAACTGCAGTCATCACTCCATTTGGCCTTTTTGAATATCTTTACATGCCTTTTGGACTCAAGTGTGCTACTCAGACATTTCAAAGATTCATAGACAACATACTTCGCGACGACTCTGCTTATTGTATGTCATATCTAGATGATATTATGGTATTCAGTCCAGATCTAGAATCTCATGCGAAACATCTACGAAATGTCCTCTTACGCTTATCCAACCACGGACTCAAGATCAACTGTGACAAGACGCAGATTGCAACTTCATCCGTCGACTTCTTAGGGCATCGTATCACGGCCCAAGGTATTCAACCGTTGCTGTCAAAGACGAATTCAATCAAGAATATCAAGGCACCAAGGACTTTGAGCGATTTGCAGAAAATCCTGGGAGTACTAAACTATTATCGCAAGTTCCTTCCAGGCCTTTCAAACAACTTTATCCTTTGTGCAGGCACCTGCGGAACCGAAAAGGACTTAGCAAGAATTCCATCATTCCTTGGTCATCCGAAGATGAGGAATTACTTCGACTTGCCATCAACTCGTTAGCAAATGCCACAATGCTAACGCATCCAGATTTCGAAAAGCCATTTCTACTCACGACAGATGCTTCTGAATTCGCTATTTGAGCCACTTTGGAACAAGAGATCGACGGAGTTCGGAAGCCTATCAGTTTCTACTCGCGTACTCTCCAACCAGTAGAAACGAGGTACGACACTTTCGGCTGAGAACTTCTCGCCATCCATGACGCAGTGCGCCATTTTATCAGCATCATTGGTAGTAGCAGATTTGTTGTTTTCACAGATCATGCACCACTAGTTAGCGCACTTCGAAACGCAACTTCATCTATCGCCAAGTAACCTGCCAGAGTGGAAAGACAGCTTTCTCGTCTAAGCGAATGGCAATTTGACGTCTTTCACGTCAAGGGCAAACAGAACTTCATTGCAGATGCCCTGTCTAGGCCAGACGTCTCTCTACAACCACCTTCACCGTCACCATTCACCGTCAACTCCGTGGCACTCAGTGAACCTGCACTAACGCCAACTCTCCTGCGAACTGAACAACGTGGTGATATTCACATTCAAAGATCAATAGCCCGTCACCCAACCAAGTTCATATGCCGTCTGTGGGAAGGCCTACCAATTGTTTACTTCACAGGTACGCAGCCCAACAAGCCAGTTCTGCTGACCAGCCTTCAGAGAAAGGTTTTCGATTCAATTCACTCAATTTCTCACCCAGGAAGCCAAGCGACTGTCCGACTTCTTACAGATCGTTTCTGGGGTCACAGACTTAGGTAGAATGTTAAACGATGGGTCTCAGAGTGTGCAATTTGTCAGAAAAACAAGATCACACGACACACTCGTTCTAAGTTGCAACATTTTCGGTCCACTTCTCGCCCAGCCATCGTCCACATCGACATAGTTCATCTGACAAAGGTTCAAGGTTTCAGCTACCTTCTAACTATGATCGATAGATTTACACGGTGGCCTGCGGTATTACCTCTTGGCACCATTTCTGCAGACGAAGTAACTAACGGTTTTATCTCTGCATGGATATCCAACTACGGTGTTCCCAATGAGGTCATCACGGACAGAGGCACTTGCTTCTCATCTGATCGTTTCAAAACCACCTTGCGGTACATGGGATGCATCTTACGCCAGACGACTGCCTACCATCCCCAAGCTAATGGTATGGTAGAGAGAACGCATAGGGAACTCAAAGCAGCTTTAGCATCCTCGTCCATTAATGGCAACTGGGTCGATGCACTACCTTTAGTTCTGCTGGCCATGCGTTCTCGTACCCGAGAATCCATTAAAACGTCTGCGTCACAACTCTTGTATGGCATGGATCTACGCCTGCCTAGTCAGCTCCGACGTCTACTACCGGCACAAGATGACCCACAAAACGAAGCTACCCGCCTTCGACTTCATTTCGGTAACATGTCCGAACAGCAGCCGAGACACACGCCTCGTCCAGTCTTTGTTCACCCACAGCTCCACAGCTGCAAGAGAGTACTCGTTCGCAACAATAATGCTGTTGCACCACTACAACCAAAGTATCGCGGTCCTACCCGATTTTACTAAGACAGCCAAAATACTTCATCATTATGCAAGGCGCTACACCGACATCAGTAAGCATAGACAGGTTAAAACCGTTTATCGAACCACTTGATCCTGAGAGCGTTCAACCTTCTACACACGTCTCAGGCTCCGTCTGCCCACAATCTCAACCTGCTTTGTATAACGCGTAATTAATTTTTTTAAACATTAACATTAACTATCAAAATTTTTTTTAACCTTACGTTATTTTTCGTATTTGTCTCACGTGGCATAACCAGTTGTTCTTAGCTAACAATTGTGTAGCATTTTTGAACAGTTCTTTGGTATTATGCCATCTCTGAGGCAATGTTCGTGTACATATTTTATGCAATTACCTTTGATTTTAATGTATATATTTTTACATTATAATGTATTTCTCACACATGACATTACACTGCCTATTTTGGTATGACCAGCTACTTTTGTGTAGCAACACTAAGTAGTGATCAGCTTCATATCATGGTACAGGCCACTTTCAATGCATATCTCAACTTTATCTATTTTACAAAGACCACTCTACAAATGTCATGACTACAATGTCGAGCACTCTAGCTCCTTTGGTCGTATACAAACACATTGACAACGATCCAACCTGCTTAGGTTTTAACTAAATTCAGAGGCGATTTACCTCGAAATCTTCACGCTGCGGCTCCAAAAACTTACACTGCTCTATTTTGCCTCACGTGTTATGACCGTCCACTAGAGCTAACAATTTGTGTAGCAATTCCTAGTGGTTACCTTGCATCATATCATTGTTGAAGTAACCAACAAGCATATTTAAGCCCAGCACTTATGGTTCATCATATTTTTGCTTAACTTGGTTCGAACTCTGTCATGCATTTCTTATCTAGCCTCGCAGAGAGGAATATTTTTTTTCTTTTTTTCAGAGAGGAAAGTGTTGTAACGACACAAATCAATCGCCGACATATTGCGTAAATTAAATTTAAATTTATTTACGTTGCACCAATGAGAAAAAAGCAAATTGTCGTTTAACCACGTTTAACCACGCTTAACCAATAGTATGCAAGTACACATATTGCATGCTATTTAAGCACGGTAATTTACCATGCAAGTCAGTTGTGGCATTTGCCTTCTACCTGCCTACGCGTGTGCGTTCTGTCGGCTGTCAATGCGTGTGCGCTCTGTCGGCTGTCAATACCTTACTCATCTTGTTGCGTGATACTGGAGAGACGAGCCAATTGAGTGCAGGACCTGCAGGACACCATACACAACGCGATCACAGCTCAACCACGGGAGCGAAAACTCAACCAGAGTCCACCCAAGGCTCTAGGACATCTTCAACTCTGAAGACTTCAAGCGAACGTATTACCCGGCCCTCTTAAGGGCCCCTATATCAGTAACTAATCTCTATTCAGAGCACCTTAACCGAGTTTGTAACGTCGTACGGCATTTTCTTGGCTGGGGCGCATAATCTCCATTAATTACAACAAATTGCAGTTCAAGAAATCTCAATTAAAATAGATTGAAAATAGATTGTTTCTAAAATCACAGTTAAGAGAAGATAGTAAAAACAGAGTTAGATTATTTGACCTTAAAAAGCACTATATTTGTCAAAATTGAACATCGTTGGGTTGTAACGCGGAGCCGCGTGTTACAGCTTAATAAATGTCATATAAGAGTTCAAATGGTACATGTTGAACGATATAGAACAGATTAATTACCTTTTCCTTGTGGGGCGCCACTAGGTCTTTGCATGCACTGTTCACCTGATTATTCGAGATATTTCGACTTTCTCTTGCCGACGACTTTTGCAATGGAAAGCACATCACACAAACAATTTGACAAACAATATGTCAATTGTAAAATTTTCGATTAAACTGCCCCATTTACATTTTTTGTTAGATCTCTTAAGCAGAAATGGTTTTTTTACTAGGTAAGTGTATGTGACTGCATGTGTACACTCATCGAAATGAAATAACAGTGATTTATTACAAATATTGACGACTCGCTAGATAAGCGTTCGCCACGCCTGTGTGTATGCGTTCTTGTTTTTTTGGACTGAGAATTATTCAATTACTGCACGTGTACAATTAAAAATCACCAAAAGTCAAATAATTACTGAGGCTGTTAAAACAGCACAATTTCTATCAGACAAAGATAAGTTTGGGTTTGAATAAGACGTAGCCAGAGCTGTGTTAATGGACGAATAGAAAAAAATAAAAACCGAATTATGAAATTAAAATCCCAGGAAAGCGTTAATAGTAAACAATGTAATATGTTTGAGGTCAGACAAAGGACGAGCGACGGTTCTGATGAGTCTATTTGATTATAATGATAAATGCTTGAAAAACTAGACAATATAGAGCTTTTCGTTAAAATTCGTAAAGATCCTACGGATAAGTTACAAAGAGAGTTAAATTATTGGTCAATAAAATGATTGCTAAGGAAGAATTAGATCAAGCGCTTGGTAACGCTCTCAAACAATGATATACAGTCGCTCCCAGAGTGTATGTTTTAGTAAGGATACATAAAACAGGCAACCTTTTGAGAATTATTGTTAATGTTCAACATTCTCCAACACATAAAATGTCTAAGTTTCTGTCATAAAATAAGGAAATATTCGTACTTCTTAGACCATATGTTGATGAATTCATACTATTTGGTTGAGATTGTCGATAGATGTGAACTAAATGAAAACGATAGATTAGCGAGTTTAGATGTGGTGTTAATGAAAACCTATATACCAGTACCCGAGGCACTAGACTATTTTCAGCATTTCCGTTTTGATCATCCACTAATATTAAAAGGAAGCAAAATGACGATGAGACATTTCAAGGAGATGATGTACGTATGTATGTCCTCCACTTATTATAAATTTAGGTCTAAAATGTTTAAGCAGATTAGAGGTGTTCCAATCGAACAAAGACTGTCAGTCCCAATAGCTAATATCTTCATGCATTACATTGAGAAAACCTCTTAGATATAACCCCAATCAACCCAAAATTGTTCGTGTGCTATTGGGATGATATATTATTTATTTGGAATTACGGGGAGGATCAACTGATAAATTTCTTAAATATAGCAAATCTGGTGAGCGAACTGATATTTAAAATTGAAAATGAATCATGTGGCAAAATACTATTTCTGGATGTCAAGTTAATTTGAAATGGTAAAAAGCTAGAACTGGATCTTTATAGGAAGTATACTTACTCAGTCAAATAATCCATATATAATGAAAATTGGTATCTTAAAATCGATGATAATAAGAAGCTTAAGATTAACAGATATGGACATAGAGAGATTGAATTAGGTAGACTACGGGAAATATTTAGTGCTAACGGTTATCCTCTGAAGTTAATTGAAGCAACAATGATGAGCGTCATAAGTAAATTTAATCATGACTGGAAGTATATGAAGTCAAATAAAACAAAAGATGGTCAGAGATGGTAATACCTGACACTATACTAACTAGGAAAATCAAAATGGTAGCATCAAATTACAATATACGTACTATTTTAAAACAGACCCTTACCCTATGTATTAAAATACCTAACCAAAACGAGAAAATAGAACCGTTAGACACATCAGGAATATATAAATTCAATGAAACGACTGTAACCTGACGTTTGGGGGTGAAGCTATGCGCTCAATTAAGGTAAGACGTGAGGAACAAGTATGTCCATATTAGTAGATCGGATCTTGCACGACGTACAGTGGAGACAGGGCACACAATTAATTGGGATGGTTGCAGACGCATATCAAGTTTTTGTCGTAGTAGATCGACAAAATTTATGGGAAAATGCAACTTTTCTTTTCCCTTTACCTATTATCTTTCTTTAGCAGGAAATTTTCAAATTTCTTTTATGATCCCTTTTTTACTTTATTATAACTTTCTACTCTATCAAAACAATTTAACTTTGTCTAATTTAATATTGCTAACTCTTAATTATTTACTGTATTCACAATATCTTGCCTCTCCACATCAGGATGCCACTTGTAATTACTTCATTTAGGAAAGTAATTGTAAAAGTACGTCTGACGTGTGCAATTAGGAAATAACAGTTATCATTTTGATTTCACTTGAATGACTGATACACGTGTCGCTAATTATATTTAACAGATTATTTCTCAAACTTGAGAAAAAGCACACATACATACACAAAAACACACAGACTTGGCATACGCCTATCTAGTGAATCATAAGATGTTGCTAAATCTCTGTAATTTCACTGGGATGAGTGTACACGTAAAGTAATTGATTACTCCTCAATCCAAAACAAACGAGAACACATACACTCAGGCATGACGTACGCTTATCTAATGAGTCGTCAGTATTTGTTATTAAATCACCGTTATTTCATTTCGATGAGTGTACACATGCAGAAACATACCCAAACAAATTTGACATACACTTACCTGGTGAAAAAAATCAGATCTAAAAAGAAATATAAATGGGGCAGTTTAAAATAAGAATTTCCACTTGACATATTCATTGTCAAATTGTTTGTTGAGTGTGCTTTCCATTGAAAAAGACGTCCAAAAGAGGAAGTCGAAATATATGGAATAATCAGGCAGACATCGGACGCAAACACCTCGTATCGCAACATAAGGAAAAGGTAATTAATCTTTTCCTTGTCGTGCAACATGTTTAGAATAGAATAGAATAGAATAGAATATCTTTATTTGGATTCAAACCACACATATTCCATCAAATAATAAAATTGGAAATTGTACAATATATATTAAAATAATTATCACATCACAATAATTGTGCAATTAATCTCATGTAGATAGGTATATCTCACTAGTTGTACAATACAATATATCAATATCAGAAAGTTCGACTGAAAAGAATAATATATACATCATCAAATTAGGAACAATTAAGGTATAATTCGAGTGTAACATTATGCAAAAATTGAGAACCATGACTAGCAATTGATTGTATGTAATGTTAACTAATTTGAAGATCTAGTGCATAACATTTCAATTATAATAATACAAAACTTGGAAATAAAATCTCAATAAAATCTGTTTCCGATAACAATTATCCTTGTCTCTTATTCAACCATGAGAAAGTATTATCATAATCAACAAAATAAAAGATATCAGCAGGATTGCAGATTTTTCAAGTTCAGTAGATAAAGTTTTAATAGACATCTTAGATGGAGGCATTTCTCTAAGCCCCTTCGGCAATTGATTATAGATTTTGTAGATTTTCGAGAAAGAGAATAACTTGCTCGCTACATTCCCCACAAAAGGAGGAGATATTGCCATATGTCCAGATCTAGTTCCAATTTCATGACTCTTTCTTATCAGAGTCATATAGGCACCAGTCCACTGGTTCAGATGGAAAACTTTTATACAATAACACATCCTTCGAAACCACAGAGATTGCAATGACGCAAACTGTAATCTAGAGGCGTATATAGTGCAAGAAATAGGACTAATATGTTTCACAACTTTTCTGTGTACAGCTTCTATCTTATTAGACAAACCCTTTTTAATGGATTCCAGGTAGCGACAGCATATTCTAGTACCGGTCTAATCCATATTATATACATTTGAAGTTTTATATCATTTGATAAAATATTTCGATTTATTAGTGCCCATCTTTTCTTGGCACTACCTACTATACTTTCAATATGTCTCTCAGCAGAAGCTGTACATTGAATAGTTATGCCTAAATCCTTAATTTCTTGCATAAGTTTAATTTCAAACACATCATTAATAACAGCATCATGAAAATAAACATAATGAAAGTTTGTTCTGTTCCCTATTTTCAAAGCTTTCGTCTTTTTATTGTTTATTCTCAGCCCTAGTGTAAACAAATATTTACTCAAATCATACAGATCTAAAATCACATTATTTTTGGAGAATTCGACATTCTTTGGATCAATTGGGAAGATTATTTTTAAATCATCAGCGAATTTACAAACTCGACCGTTAAGGATCTTAGTTTCCAAATTTGCAAATACAATTTTAAATAAAATTGGCCCCAAGCTTGATCCCTGTGGAACTCCACTCGTTACTCGTTTTGATTTTGATTCAAATCGTTTACTTGAATACTCATTCTTCGATTATATAGATAGTATTTAAGTAATCTAAAAATATTCGGATCAATATTCAACAAACTAATCGCATTCAAAATAACATCAAAAGATATAGAGTCAAAAGCTTTTGAGATATCTATAAATACAATTAATGCATCTAACTTATTTTCGTCTATTGTGATTACATGTTTCCACATGGAAAGCATATTAGTAGTTGTCGATCTACCTTTCGTAAAGCCATGTTGACATTAGTCAAAATCAGCCGGTAACATACGTTCTAAATGATCTAGTATCAATCGTTCTATTATCTTCAAAAACGAAGAGATAATAGAGATTAATCTATAATCACTGGCGCACGTTGGCTTACTAACTTTTGGCAACGGCTTAGCTACAATCGTTAATATATCGATTGGTAATTTTCCATCCTTCAAAATTCTATTTATAAAGTTGCAGAGCGCATTTGTAAATGTTTAAGGTAATTGAATAAGATTATCAATCGATGTACCAACGTGATCGTTTTGTTTTATTTTAATTTAATTTTTAACATTAATTTTATCAATGCTTCACTGTCAAAAACAAGTCCTGGTTCCTGGCCTCCCAAAGGATCTGATAGTTCTATAAAAATTCTCTCATTCTGTGGATTGCATATCAAATTGACAAATACTTCCTCCAATTCACAGAGAAATCCAGACTCAGTTTTATCCACAGGTAGTATAAGCTTTAACTTTTCCTTGTATTTACTGTAATCTGTGAGGAGTTTAAATCCTAGTCTAGGATTACTCTTCATTTTGGCCAAAATAATTCGTTCTGATCTTTGACGAATTATTAGCAGTGATAAATTAATTTCGTTATCAATGGAATCTAACCTCATTTGTTTAATACTATTAATAAGACTACACTTTATTATATTATCTCGTTTAATTCTTAGTTTACACATTTTTCTATTAATTCGTTTCGGTATAATGTCCGTAAACGTAGCTGCCTGAAATAAAATAGATAATAACGATGAAACAGAAGAAACAAATTCATCAGTATTCAAGAAACAAAAACTCTCATAATTTAAAGCTTATTTAACAGATCATATTATATTCGGATTTAAGCTATACAAATCTAATTTTACTGAGCTGCATTTGATCCTATATTATGTACAGGATATGCTATTACTGGTGCTCATAGTGTTTTTGTTCTGCCTACCAGTCCTGTCTAACAAAACCATGAAGTGAGTTTGTTTGATTGTGGTGTTCTTCCTATGTGCTTGCCAACTACTTGCCAGGATCTCAAATGTTCAACAAGCAAATATGCTCTATAATATAAATTGTAATTCGATCGTCATACCAGTTAGGACATCAAAAGTACTTTGAAAAGATTATGTACAGTACAAACGATATAACTTTGTCACCAAGTCTGTGATTTCCTAATTACAAATATTAATACCGTTAACGATTAGGATGCTACGAGTCTTGATTCTTCTGTTGATGATGTTTTAGGTTGATCCTTTAACTCTTGGGAGAGAAATAAAAAAATAGTGCGAATATTTGATCGTATATATTATTTAATAAAAGAGATTAGGTTTCACTATTATCATTTGATATTTGAAAAATAAAGTTTTCATACTTACGTTTGTGTAATATTGTCTAACAAGTTCACTTGCGTTATCGCATATTGCAGATTTAAAACTTTTTGGATTTTGACTGCCTGTATTGCAAGGTAATCGGTTGTATAGTATTCTAAAATACTTTACTATAATGAAGTTTGCAAAGTCTATATAAACAGCTGACCCATTAAAAACATACATTTGTCAGTACAAACCAAAATTTGTATAGTGTTCGAAGGTAATTCACCTAGTAGACCGGTTTGTCCTTATTGGGATTTACCACATGCTGTCTAGAAATTTCCGGGACATGGTTCGAATGTTTTGATACATTTGTTTGAAATTCTGTAATTGCCTACAAGACAAGTTTCACTATTTTACAACTAATTAATTTATATATTCATATCAAAAATAACTCAGGTGTTTATTATTTTATATTTAGTGTATTGGATTTTAATCACGCGCGTCATTTTTATATATTATTCATTTATCCTATAATTTATGCAGCAAAATTTATTAGTTCTATTATGCGTTATGATATACTGCAATATTTAAGCGATGAAATATTTTATTATATTATAGAACGTACTTTAGTAAACGTGTAACCATTTTAACTCTATCCAAGTCAAGAGAGAAAAGGCACATGTCAAATAGAATAACAAAAATTGCGCGGACATTATAATGATATAAAGAAAATGTTATGTATGAAAAATAAATAGTTATATTTTCGCATGATTTATATTTAATGTGACTGTATAACTGAAATACTTGCTCGCAACTTAAACCTGCATTGAATCGTTCAACGTTTATTATTACACTGTAACGGCTCAAGAACAATTCGCCGACATATTGAGTAAATGAAATTCAAATTCAATTTACGCGGCACCAATTAAAACAAGCGAAATTTGCTGCTAAAAATGACGTGCGAGCTTTCACTTCTGGCTATTTAGGGACGGTGAATTTACCATGCCAGCTCGTTATCGTGTTTTTAAAGATTCATGGATAACATTCTTCACGCTGACGTTAATTTCTTTACTGTATGTCATATCTTGATGACATAATGGTTTTGTAGTCTAGAATTAGAATCTCAAGGCCAGCATTTAATAAAAATTAATTCTATCCAACGGACTCCAAAATTAATTGCATACAAAGCAGATTGCAACTATATCCGTGGACTCCCAGGGCATTATTATATTAGTGCTGTGGGGTTGCTATCTAGTTCGTGATTCTATACCTGTTCTACATATCAATGGTGGCTATTATTACCACCCTAGCACCTACATTGTCTCTGGATCCTTTCGTATGGTTGATGTGAGAAAGGAAACATGGTGTTATGCCATATATTGTACACAATGTAGCAAGTTAGAAATATAATTCACAGTTAGTCCACTGACCATGTGTTGGTTTATCAATAAAATAGATGAATGCAAGAGTAGGTCTTAAACACCATTCACAGTTAAACTAAATTGTCCGTCTTCTAGACGGCAACAGTTAAAATGATTTATGTTTATAAAGAAAATGTTTTGCACACACGCAGTTATTCGCATACAAATGTCTGAATTGAACTGTATTTATGCCATCGATTTAAAATACATGATGATACTAAAAACGTCATCGTTAAAAGTTATCACTAAAAATGAATATATAAACCGTTTAAAGACTTCAATGACAAAAACTCGATTGAAAATACATGATGATATGGATTAAGTCAACGTTAATAGTCATCACTAAAATTGAATATGTAAACCGTATAAAGACTTCAACGATAAAAACTTACAAATGGTTAGTTCACTGCTTGCTATGGTTTTAGTTCATGTCAATATATTAATCCATTATTCTATGTGAACAGTAAATCCTTCACATAAATTGCGAATAATCCAACTAAGCGAAATAAATCCGCAGTGACACAATAGCTCACCGCGTGATCCTCGCGGATCGCGCACGGTTCTGTATTTTAATAAAAACCCTATTAATTACAAATAAAATTGCAGTTCAAGAAATATCGATTAAAACTGCATGAAACTAACAGAGATTGTTCCTAAAATCACAGTTAATAGAAATATTGTGTAAGAACAGAGTTAGAATATTTGACCTTAAAGAGCACTGTATCTGACATCGTTGGGTTGTAACACGGAGCTGCGTGTTACAGTATCACGCCACAATGTTTTCAATCTTCATCCTCGAAGGCGAATTTATTCAGGAATATCGAGTCATCGAAGACTGTTAGCGAGTTGCAAATAATTTGTGGAGTTCTAAAATACTATCGCAAGTTCCTTCTCGGCTTCTTAAGTCAACTTTATCCTTTGTGTAGGCACCTGCGGAATCAAAAAGGACTTAGCAAGAATTCCATCATTACTTGATCACTTAAAGACAAGGATTTACTTCGACTCGCCATCAATGCTTTTGAATTCGTTATTGGAGCCATGTTAGAACAAGAGATCGACGGAGTTCGGAAGCCTATCAGTTTTATTCGCGTACTCTACAACCAGTACAAACAAGATTGAACAATTTCGATCGAGAACTCATCACTTTCCACGACACAGTGCGCCATTTTATCAGTATCGTTGGCAGCAGCAGATATGTTGTTTTCACAGATCATGCTCCATTAGATAGCGCACTACGATACGCGGCTTTAACTTTCGCCAAGTACCCTGCTAGAGTAGAAAGACAACTTTCACGTCTAAGCATATAGCAATTCGACATCTTTAAAGTCAAGGGCGAACAAAACTTCATTGCAGACGCACTTTTCAGGCCAGACGTCTCGCTAAAACCTCCTTCACCGTCGCCATACACAGTCAACTCTGTGACACTCAGCGACCCTGCACTAACGCCATACCTCCTGCGAATGAAACAGCGCGGTGACACTCACATTCAGAGATCAGCACGTTACCCCACCAAGTTCGTATGCCGTCTCTGGTACGGATTATCAATTGTTTACTTCACGGGTACGCAGCCCAACAAGCCAGTTCTGCCGACCAGATTTCAAAGAAACGTTTTCGACTGAATTTACTCAATTTCTCACCTAGGAAGTAAAGCGACTGTCCGATTTCTTACAGATCGTTTCTGGGGTCACTGGCTCAGGCACAATGCTAAACGATGGGTCTCTGATTGTGCCATTTTCCAGAAAATAAAGATCACACGGCACACTCTTTCTATGTTGCAACATTTCCGAACTACTTCACGCTTAGTCCTCATCCACATCGACATATTTCACCTGACAAAGGTTTAAGGCTTCAGCTACCTTCTACCTATGATTGATAGATATGCACGATGGCCTGCGGCATTACTTCTTGACACCATATCTGCAGACGAAGCAACCAAACATTTATCTCTGCATGGATATCCCATTATGGTGTTCCCAATGAGGTCCTCGCTGACAGAGGCTTTTGCTTCTCATCGGATCGTTTCAAACCCATCTTGCGGTTTATGGTACACGCCTACGCCAGATGACTACTTACCATTCCCAATCAACGGCTTTCAAAACCTTACACTTTATATTTTGCCTCACGAGGTATGACCGTATTACAGCTAACAATTTGTGTAGCAATTCCTATTGGTTATTAGGCATCATATCATTGTTGAAGCAATCAACAAGCATATTTTATCCCAGCATTTACGATATATTTTTACAGCTACGAGCAGAAAAATAACCGGTTGCTTAACTTGGTGTGATTTCTGCCCTACATTTCTTATCAAGCCTCGCCGAGAAGAATGTTTTTCTTTTTTCAGAGAGGAAAAATTAGGTAACTGCTCATTAACAATTCGCCGACATATTGCGAAAATGAAATTTGCCGTAAACCAATAGCGTGCGAGCTTTTGATTTAAAGTTATTTAAGCACGGTGAATTTACCATGCCAGTCAGTGTTCACGTTTGCCTTCTGCTGTGCGCTACGTGTGCGTGCTGTCTCCTGTCATACTGACTTTTCACATTCATTGATTTCTGGACTTGCTTCGCACACAGTGTCAATTTCAGTCACGTCAACGATGTTGCTGCACAACTAATGGGATGGAGCAACATCAACTAATTGGACCTTTACATGTGCCAGTTACCACAGCGCTGTTGCAGATCTTCAACTAGACAATACTCAGAATTCACGCAGTCGCTCGCCACTGATGTCAACGCCACAACATAAGGAACAACAGACAGTTAACCAAAGCTGGTCTCAATTGTCTAGGAGTATTGTCCTAATAAATGCCCCAACAGTACTAATCTCAGACATCTTAGCATTTAACTGACTATGTGACGTCGTGCGGCATTTAGTTGAAACCGTGGCGTTTTGCCGTGTTAAAAATTATTTCAATAAAGTTTTTGCTCATAGTAATCACAGAGCACATTGTATTTATCCAATCGTCGGACAATAGGGCAAAACAACCATAAATCACAATTACTAACGCGTTTCGACCTTACATAATTACCATTACATCACAATGACAACCTCTTTAGCGAGGATTAAACAGAAATATACACTTCAGTTAAGTAAAATTAGATGAATGCAGCTCTCACCTTAATAATTTCCCTTGTACTGGATTGGATGTTGGCTGCAAAATTTCTATGTAGTAGCAGACATTACATTTTGCAGTTTTCTATATATATATATATATATATATATATACATATATATATATATATATATATATATATATATATATATAATAAGTTAAATATTCAATGTTTGCGCGCGTGGTGATACTTATTTTCAAATCAAGTTTGCGAGCTTGATATAAACACCAATCTCATTTAGACAATCATCAAACATAGAAAAACTATCGCCATAATCACTTTCAAAGCACGACGGAAAATTAACTCTCGATGATCACACCCAAAGCATAAGTAGAATAGAATAGAATAGAATATCTTTATTTGGATTCAAACCACACATGTTCCATCAAATAATAAAATTAGAAAATGTACAATATAAAGAGATATCACATCACATATATATGTGCAATTAGTTGTACTGTACAATTTATCAGCATCAGAAAGATCAGCTGTAAACAGTGATAGATTCTTCATCAAAATTACAAAAAAAAT
>JAQBSW010012065.1:0-17957 GCA_029291075.1 Eudiplozoon nipponicum | reverse complement strand
AATTTCTATGCATTCACGAACATTAACTGTTTGCAGCTTTCGCCACATATACATATATAGGCAATACAATTTAAACAATAATTGATTGCGCGGGTGGTGGTAACAATTCTTTAAATCAAGTTTGCGTGCTTGAAGTAAACACGAACCCCATTGTATTTAACCAGTCGGCGAACAACATATCAAAACTACCGCCATCCGCAACGCACTGACGCATTTCGACCTTCCATTATCATCAGAGTACGACGGCAAACTGACTATCGAGGATCAAACCGCATTGAATATATATGGAAATCAAATTTGGATATGCGGCTCTCACCTCTAGCAGTCTTGCATACATTGAACTTGACTGGAAATGTCGTCTGCACAATTTCTATGCAGTCACGAACATTAACTATTTTGCAGCTTTCGCCACATATACATATGTAGACAATACAATTAAACAATAATTGATTGCGCGGGTGGTGGTAACAATGCTTTAAATCAAGTTTGCGAGCTTGAAGTAAACACCGACCTCATTGTATTTAACCAGTCTTCGAACAACATAACAAAACTACCGCCAGCTGCAACGCACTGACGCGTTTCGACCTTCCGTGATCATCATCAGAGTACGACGGCAAACTGACTATCGAGGATCAAACCGCATTGAATATATATGGAAATCAAATTTAGATATGCGGCTCTCACCTCTAGCAGACTTGCATACATTGAACTTGACTGGAAATGTCGGCTGCACAATTTCTATGCAGTCACGAACATTAACTGTTTGCAGCTTTTTCCACATATACATATCTAGGCAATACAATTTAACAATAATTGTTTGCGCGGGTGGTGGTAACAATTCTTTAAATAAAGTTTGCGAGCTTGAAGTAAACACCAATCCCATTGTATTTAATCAGTCGTCGAACAACATAACAAAACCACCGCCAGCTGCAACGCACTGACGCGTTTCGACCTTCCATGATCATCATCAGAGTACGACGGCAAACTGACTATCGAGGATCAAACCGCATTGAGTATATATGGAAATCAAATTTAGATATGCGGCTCTCACCTCTAGCAGTCTTGCATACATTGAACTTGACTGGATATGTCGGCTGCACAAATTCTATGCAGTCACTAACATTAACTGTTTGCAGCTTTCGCCACATATACATATATAGGCAATACAATTTAAACAATAATTGATTGCGTGGGTGGTGGTAACAATTCTTTAAATCAAGTTTGCGTGCTTGAAATAAACACCAATCCCATTGTATTTAACCAGTCAACGAACAACATAACAAAACTACCGCCAGCTGCAACGCACTGACGCGTTTCGACCTTCCATGATCATCATCAGAGTACGACGGCAAACTGACTATCGAGTATCAAACCGCATTGAATATATATGGAAATCAAATTTAGATATGCGACTCTCACATCTAGCAGTCTCGCATACATTGAACTTGACTGGAAATGTCGGCTGCACAATTTCTATGCAGTCACGAACATTAACTTTTTGTAGCTTTCGCCACATATTCATATATAGGCAATACCATTTAACAATACATTTTTGCGCTGGTGGTGGTAACAATTCTTTAAATCAAGTTTGCGAGCTTGAAGTAAACACCAATCCCATTGTATTTAACCAGTCGTCGAACAACATAACAAAACTACCGCCAGCTGCAACGCACTGACGCGTTTCGACCTTCCATGATCATCATCAGGGTACGACGGCAAACTGACTATCGAGGATCAAACCGCATTGAATATATATGGAAATCAATGATAGATATGCGGCTCTCACCTCTAGCAGTCTTGCATACATTGAACGTGACTGGAAATGTCGGCTGCATAATTTCTATGCAGTCACGAACATTAACTGTTTGCAGCTTTCGCCACATATACATAAATAGGCAATACAATTTAAACAATAATTGATTGCGCGGGTGGTGGTAACAATTCTTTAAATCAAGTTTGCGTGCTTGAAGTAAACACCAGTCCCATTGAATTTAACCAGTCGTCGAACAAAATAACAAAACTACCGCCAGCCGCAACGCACTGACGCGTTTCGACCTTCCATGATCATCATCAGAGTACGACGGCAAACTGACTATCGAGTATCGAACCGCATTGAATTTATATGGAAATCAAGTTTAGATATGCGGCTCTCACCTCTAGCAGTCTTGCATACATTGAACTTGACTGGAAATGTCGGCTGCACAATTTCAATGCAGTCACGAACATTAACTGTTTGCAGCTTTCGCCACATATACATATATAGGCAATACAATTTAAACAATAATTGATTGCGCGTGTGGTGATAACAATTCTTTAAATCAAGTTCGCGAGCTTGAAGTAAACACCAATCCCATTGTATTTAACCAGTCGTCGAACAACATAACAAAACTACCGCCAGCCGCAACGCAATGACGCGTTTCGACCTTCCATGATCATCATCAGAGTACGACGGCAAACTGACTATCGAGGATCAAACCGCATTGAATATATATATAGAAATCAAATTTAGATATGCGGCTCTCACCTCTAGCAGTCTTGCATACATTGAACTTGACTGGAAATGTCGGCTGCACAATTTCTACGCATTCACAAACATTAATTGTTTGCAGCTTTCGCCACATATACATATATAGACAATACAATTTAACAAAGTTGATTGCGCGGGTGGTGGTAACAATGCATTAAATCGAGTTTGCGAGCTTGAAGTAAACACCAACCCCATTGTATTTAACCAGTCTACGAACAACATAACAAAACTACCGCCAGCTTCAACGCACTGACGCGTTTCGACCTTCCATGATCATCATCAGAGTACGACGGCAAACTGACTATCGAGTATCAAACCGCATTGAATATATATGGAAATCAAATTTAGATAAGCGGCTCTCACCTCTAGCAGTCTCGCATACATTGAACTTGACTGGAAATGTCGGCTGCACAATTTCTATGCAGTCACGAACATTAACTGTTTGTAGCTTTCGCCACATATACATATATAGGCAATACAATTTAACCAATAATTGATTGCGCTGGTGGTGGTAACAATTCTTTAAATCAAGTTTGCGTGCTTGAAGTAAACACCAATCCCATTGTATTTAACCAGTCATCGAACAAGGTAACAATACTACCGCCAGCTGCAACGCACTGACGCGTTTCGACCTTCCATGATCATCATCAGAGTACGACGGCAAACTGACTATCAAGTATCAAACCGCATTGAATATATATGGAAATCAAATTTAGATATGCGGCTCTCACCTCTAGCAGTCTTGCATACATTGAACTTGACTGGAAATGTCGGCTGCATAATTTCTATGCATTCACGAACATTAATTGTTTGCAGCTTTCGCCACATATACATATGTAGACAATACAATTTAACAATAATTGATTGCGCGGGTGGTGATAACCATGCCTTAAATCAAGTTTGCGAGTTTGAATTAAACACCAACCCCATTGTATTTAACCAGTCTACGAACAAAATAACAAAACTACCGCCAGCTGCAACGCACTGACGCGTTTCGACCTTCCATGATCATCATCAGAGTACGACGGAAAACTGAGTATCGAGTATCAAACCGCATTGAATATATATGGAAATCAAATTTAGATATGCGGCTCTTACCTCTAGCAGACTTGCATACATTGAACTTGACTGGAAATGTCGGCTGCACAATTTCTATTCATTCACGAACATAAACTGTTTGCAGCTTTCGCCACATATACATATATAGGCAATACAATTTGACAATAATTGTTTGCGCGGGTGGTGGTAACAATTCTTTAAATCGAGTTTGCGAGCTTGAAGTAAACACCAATCCCATTGTATTTAACCAGTCGTCGAACAACATAACAAAACTACCGCCAGCCGCAACGCACTGACGCGTTTCGGCCTTCCTTGATCATCATCAGAGTACGACGGCAAACTGACTATCGAGGATCAAACCGCATTGAATATATATGGAAATCAAATTTAGATACGCGGCTCTCACCTCTAGCAGTCTTGCATACATTGAACATGACTGGAAATATCGGCTGCACAATTTCTATGCATTCACGAACATTAATTGTTTGCAGCTTTCGCAGCATATACATATATTGACAATAAAATTTAACAATAATTGATTGCACGGGTGGTGGTTACAATGCTTTAAATCAAGTTTGCTAGCTTGAAGTAAACACTAACCTATTTTATTTGACCACTCTACGAACAACATAACAAAACTACCGCCAGCTGCAACGCACTGACGCGTTTCGACCTTCCATGATCATCTTCAGAGTACGACGGCAAACTGACTATCGAGGATCAAACCGCATTGAATATATATGAAAATCAAATTTAGATATGCGGCTCTCACCTCTAGCAGTCTTGCATACATTGAACTTGACTGGAAATGTCGGCTGCACAATTTCTAGGCAGTCACGAACATTAACTGTTTGCAGCTTTCGCCACATATACATATATAGGCAATACAATTTAAACAATAATTGATTGCGCGGTTGGTGGTAACAATTCTTAAAATCAAGTTTGCGTGCTTGAAGTAAACACCAATCCCATTGTATTTAACAAGTCATCGAACAAGGTAACAAAACTACCGCCAGCTGCAACGCACTGACGCGTTTCGACCTTCCATGATCATCATCAGAGTACGGCGGCAAACTGACTATCGAGGATCAAACCGCATTGAATATATATGGAAATCAAATTTAGATATTCGGCTTTCACCTCTAGCAGTCTTGCATACATTGAACTTGACTGGAAATGTCGGCTGCACAATTTCTATGCAGTCACGAACATTAACTGTTTGCAGCTTTCGCCACATATACATATATGGACAATACAATTTAACAATAATTGATTGCGCGGGTGGTGGTAACAATGCTTTAAATCAAGTTTGCGAGCTTGAAGTAAACACCAACGCCATTGTATTTAACAAGTCTACGAACAACATAACAAAACTACCGCCAGCTGCAACGCACTGACGCGGTTCGACCTTCCATGATCATCATCAGAGTACGACGGCAAACTGACTATCGAGGATCAAACCGCATTGAATATATATGGAAATCAAATTTAGATGTGCGGCTCTCACCTCTAGCAGTCTTGCATACATTGAACTTGACTGGAAATGTCGGCTGCACAATTCCTATGCAGTCACGAACATTAACTGTTTGCAGCTTTCGCCACATATACATATATAGGCAATACAATTTAAACAATAATTGATTACGCCGTTGGTGTTAACAATTCTTGAAATCAAGTTTGCGTGCTTGAAGTAAACACCAATCCCATTGTATTTAACCAGTCATCGAACAAGGTAACATAACTACCGCCAGCTGCAACGAACTGACGCGTTTCGACCTTCCATGATCATCATCAGAGTACGACGGCAAACTGACTATCAAGGATCAAACCGCCCTGAATATATATGTAAATCAAATTTAGATATGCGGCTCTCACATCTAGCAGTCTTGCATACATTGAACTTGACTGGAAATGTCGGCTGCACAATTTCTATGCATTTACGAACATTAACCGTTTGCAGCTTTCGCCACATATACATATATAGGCAATACAATTTAAACAATAATTAATTGCGCGGCTGGTGGTAACAATTCTTTAAATCAAGTTTGCAGGCTTGAAGTAAACACCAATCCCATTGTATTTAACCAGTCATCGAACAAGGTAACAAAACTACCGCCAGTTGCAACGCACTGACGCGTTTCGACCTTCCATGATCATCATCAGAGTACGACGGCAAACTGACTATCGAGGATCAAGCCGCATTGAATATATATGGAAATCAAATTTAGATATGCGGCTCTCACCTCTAGCAGTCTTGCATACATTGAACTTGACTGGAAATGTCGGCTGCACAATTTCTATGCATTCAAGAACATTAATTGTTTGCAGCTTTCGCCACATATACATACATAGACAATACAATTTAACAAAGTTGATGGCGCGGGTGGAGGTAACAATGCATTAAATCGATGTTGCGAGCTTGAAGTAAACACCAACCCCATTGTATTTAACCAGTCTACGAAAAACATAACAAAACTGCCGCCAGCTGCAACGCACTGACGCGTTTCGACCTTCCATGATCATCATCAGAGTACGACGGCAAACTGACTATCGAGGATCAAACCGCATTGAATATATATGGAAATCAAATTTAGATATTCGGCTCTCACCTCTAGCAGTCTTGCATACATTGAACTTGACTGGAAATGTCGTCTGCACAATTTCTATGCATTCACGAACTTTAATTGTTTGCAGCTTTCGCCACATATACATATATGGACAATACAATTTAACAATAATTGATTGTGCGGGTTGTGGTAAAAATGCTTTAAATCAAGTTTGCGAGCTTGAAGTAAACACCAACCTCATTGTATTTAACCAGTCTACGAACAACATAACAAAACTTCCGCCAGCTGCAAGGCACTGACGCGTTTCGACCTTCCATGATCATCATCAGAGTACGACGGCAAACTGACTATCGAGGATCAAACCGCATTGAATATATATGGAAATCAAATTTAGAAATGCGGCTCTCACCTCTAGCAGTCTTGCATACATTGAACTTGACTGGAAATGTCGGCTGCACAATTTCTATGCATTCACGAACATTAACTGTTTGCAGCTTTCGCCACATATACATATATAAGCAATACAATTTAACAATAATTGATTGCGCGGGTGGTGGTAACAATTCTTTAAATCAAGTTTGCGAGCTTGAAGTAAACACCAAACCCATCGTATTTAACCAGTCTTCGAACAACGTAACAAAACTACCGCCAGCCGCAACGCACTGACGCGTTTCGACCTTCCATGATCATCATCAAAGTACGACGGCAAACTGACTATCGAGGATCAAACCGCATTGAATATATATGGAAATCAAATTTAGATATGCGGCTCTCACCTCTAGCAGACTTCCATACATTGAACTTGACTGGAAATGTCGGCTGCACAATTTATATGCATTCACGATCATTAATTGTTTGCAGTTTCCGCCACATATACATATATAGACAATACAATTTAACATCAATTGATTGCGCGGGTGGTGGTAACCATGCTTTAAATGAAGTTTGCGAGCTTGAAGTAAACACCAACCCCATTGTATTTAACCAGTCTACGAACAACATAACAAAACTACCGCCAGCTGCAACACACTGACGCGTTTCGACCTTCCATGATCATCATCAGAGTACGACGGCAAACTGACTATCGAGGATCAAACCGCATTGAATATATATGGAAATCAAATTTAGATATGCGACTCTCACCTCTAGCAGTCTTGCATACATTGAACTTGACTGGAAATGTCGGCTGCACAATTTCTATGCATTCACGAACTTTAATTGTTTGCAGCTTTTGCCACATATACATATATAGACAATACAATTTAACAATAATTGATTGTGCGGGTGGTTGTAACAATGCTTTAAATCAAGTTTGCGAGCTTGAAGTAAACACCAACCCCATTGTATTTAACCAATCTACGAACAACATATCAAAACTACCGCCAGCTGCAACGCACTGACGCGTTTCCACCTTCCATGATCATCATCAGAGTACGACGGCAAACTGACTATCGAGGATCAAACCGCATTGAATATATATGGAAATCAAATTTAGATATGCGGCTCTCACCTCTAGCAGTCTTGCATAAATTGAACTTGACTGGAAATGTCGGCTGACAATTTCTATGCAGTCGCGAACATTAACTGTTTGCAGCTTTCGCCACATATACATATATAGACAATACAATTTAACAATAATTGATTGCGCGGGTGGTGGTAACAATGCTTTAAATAAAGTTTGCGAGCTTGAAGTAAACACCAACCCCATTGTATTTAACCAGTCTACGAACAACATAACAAAACTACCGCCAGCTGCATCGCACTGACGCGTTTCGACCTTCCATGATCATCATCAGAGTACGACGGCAAACTGACTATCGAGTATCAAACCGCATTAAATATATATGGAAATCAAATTTAGATATGCGGCTCTCACCTCTAGCAGTCTTGCATACATTGAACTTGACTGGAAATGTGGGCTGCACAATTTCTATGCAGTCACGAACATTAACTGTTTGCAGCTTTCGCCACATATACATATATAGGCAATACAATTTAAACAATAATTGATTGCGCGGGTGGTGGCAACAATTCTTTAAATCAAGTTTGCGAGCTTGAAGTAAACACCAATCCCATTGTATTTAACCAGTCATCGAACAACATAACAAAACTACCGCCAGCTGCAACGCACTGACGCGTTTCGACCTTCCATGGTCATCATCAGAGTACGACGGCAAACTGACTATCGAGGATCAAACCGCATTGAATATATATGGAAATCAAATTTAGATATGCGGCTCTCACCTCTAGCAGTCTTGCATACATTGAACTTGACTGGAAATGTCGGCTGCACAACTTCTATGCAGTCACGAACATTAACTGTTTGCAGCTTTCGCCACATATACATATAGAGACAATACAATTTAACAATAATTGATTGCGCGGGTGGTGGTAACAATGCTTTAAATCAAGTTTGCGAGCTTGAAGTAAACACCAACCCCATTGTATTTAAACAGTCTACGAACAACATAACAAAACTACCGCCAGCTGCAACGCACTGACGCGTTTCAAACTTCCATGATCATCATCAGACTACGACGGCAAACTAACTATCGAGTATCAAACCGCATTGAATATATATGGAAATCAAATTTAGATATGTGGCTCTCACCTCTAGCAGTCTCGCATACATTGAACTTGACTGGAAATGTCGGCTGCACAATTTCTATGCAGTCACGAACATTAATTGTTTGCAGCTTTCGCCACATATACGTATATAGACAATACAATTTAACAATTGATTGCGCGGGTGGTGGTAACAATGCTTTAAATCAAGTTTGCGAGCTTGAAGTAAACACTAACCCCATTGTATTTAACCAGTCTACGAACAACATAACAAAACTACCGCCAGCTGCAACGCACTGACGCGTTTCGACCTTCCATGATCATCATCAGAGTACGTCGGCAAACTGATTATCGAGGATCAAACCGCATTGAATATATATGGAAATCAAATTTAGATATGCGGCTCTCACCTCTAGCAGTTTCGCATACATTGAACTTGACTGTAAATGTCGGCTGCACAATTTCTATGCATTCACGAACATTAATTGTTTGCAGCTTTTGCCACATATACATATATAGACAATAAAATATAACAATAATTGATTGCGCTTGTGGTGGTACCAATGAATTAAATCGATGTTGCGAGCTTGAAGTAAACACGAACCCCATTGTATTTAACCAGTCCACGAACAACATAAAAAAAGTACCGCCAGCTGCTACGCACTGACGCTTTTCCACCTTCCATGATCATCATCAGAGTACGACGGCAAACTGTCTATCGAGAATCAAACCGCATTGAATAAATATGGAAATCAAATTTAGATATGCGGCTCTCACCTCTAGCAGTCTTGCATACATTGAACTTGACTGGAAATGTCGGCTGCACAATTTCTATGCATTCACCAACATTAATTATTTGCAGCTTTCGCCTTATATACATATGTAGACAATACAATTTAACAATAATTGATTGCGCGGGTGGTGGTAACAATGCTTTAAATCAAGTTTGCGAGTTTGAAGTAAACACCAACCCCATTGTATTTAACCAGTCTACGAACAACATAAAAAAAACTACCGCCAGCTGCAACGCACTGACGCGTTTCGACCTTCCATGATCATCATCAGTGTACGACGGCAAACTGACTATCGAGTATCAAACCGCATTGAATATATATGGAAATCAAATTTAGATATGCGGCTCTCACCTCTAGCAGTCTTGTATATATTGAACTTGACTGGAAATGTCGGCTGCACAATTTCTATGCAGTCACGAACATTAACTGTTTGCAGCTTTCGCCACATATACATATATAGACAATAAAATTTAACAATAATTGATTGCGCGGGTGGTGGTAACAATGCTTTAAATCAAGTTTGCGAGCTTGAAGTAAACACCATCTCCATTGTAATTAGCCAGTCTACGAACAACATAACAAAACTACCAGCAGCTGCAACGCTTTGACGCGTTTCGACCTTCCTTGATCATCAGCAGAGTACGACGGAAAACTGAATATCGAATATCAAACCGCATTGAATATATATGGAAATCAAATTTAGATATGCGGCTCTCACCTCTAGCAGTCTTGCATACATTGAACTTGACTGGAAATGTCGGCTGCACAATTTCCATGCAGTCACGAACATTAACTGTTTGTAGCTTTCGCCACATATACATATATAGGCAATACAATTTAACAATAATTGTTTACGCGGGTGGTGGCAACAATGCTTTAAATCAAGTTTGCGAGCTTGAAGTAAACACCAATCCCATTGTATTTAACCAGTCGTCGATCAACCTAACAAAACAACCGCCAGCTGCAACGCACTGACACTTTTCGACATTCCTTGATCATCATCAGAGTACGACGGCAAACTGACTATCGAGGATCAAACCGCATTGAATATATATGGAAATAAAATTTAGATATGCGGCTCTCACCTCTACCAGTCTCGCATACATTGAACTTGACTGGAAATGTCGGCTGCACAATTTCAATGCAGTCACGAACAGTAACTGTTTGCAGCTTTCGCCACATATACATATATAGGCAATACAATTTAAACAATAATTGATTGCGCGTGTGTGACTAACAATGCTTTAAATCAAGTTGCGAGCTTGAAGTAAACACCAACCCCATTGTATTTAACCAGTCTACGAACAACATTACTAAACTACCGCCAGCTGCAAGGCACTGACGCGTTCGACCTTCCTGGTCATCATCAGAGTACGACGGCAAACTGACTATCAGTATCAAGCCACGTGAATATATATGGAAATCAAATTTAGATATGCGGCTCTCACCTATAGCAGTCTTGCATACATTGAACTTGATTGAAATGTCGGCTGCACAATTTCTATGCATTCGTGCATTAATTACATTTTGCAGCTTTCGCCACACATACATATATAGACAATAAAATTTAACAATGATTGATTGCGCGGGTGGTGGCAACAATGTTTTAAATCAAGTTTTGCGAGCTTGAAGTAAACACCAACCCCATTACTTATTTAACCAGTACACGAACAACATAACAAACTACCGCCAGCTGCAAGGCACTCACGCCTTTCGACCTTCATGATCATCATCAGTGTACGACGGCAAACTGACTATCGAGGATCAAACCGCATTGAATATATATGGAAATCAAATTTAGATATGCGGCTCTCACCTCTAGCAGTCTTGCATATATTGAACTTGACTGGAAATGTCGGCTGCACAATTTCTATGCATTCACGAACATTAATTTTTTGCAGCTTTCACCACAAATACATATATAGACAATAAAATTTAACAATAATTGACTGCGCCTGTGGTGGTAACAATGCTTTAAATCAAGTTTGCGAGCTTGAAGTAAACACCAACCCCATTTTATTTAACCAGTCTACGAACAACATAACAAATCTACCGCCAGCTGCAAGGCACTGACGCGTTTCGACCTTCCATGATTATCATCAGAGTACGACGGCAAACTGACTATCGAGTATCAAACCGCATTGAATATATTTGGAAATCAAATTTAGATATGCGGCTCTCACCTCTAGCATTCTTGCATACATTGAAATTGACAGGAAATGTCGGCTGCACAATTTCTATGCATTAGCGCACATTAATTGTTTGCAGCTTTCGCCACACATACATATATAGACAATAAAATTTAACAATAATTGATTGCGCGGGTGGTGGCAACAATGCTTTAAATCAAGTTTGCGAGCTTGAAGTAAACACCAACCCCATTGTATTTAACCGGTCTACGAACAACATAACAAAACTACCGCCAGCTGCAAGGCACTGACGCGTTTCGACCTTCCATGGTCATCATCAGAGTACGACGGCAAACTGACTATCCAGTATCAAACCGCATTGAATATATATGGAAATCAAATTTAGATATGCGGCTCTCACCTATAGCAGTCTTGCATACATTGAACATGACTGGAAATGTCGGCTGCACAATTTCTATGCATTCGCGCACATTAATTGTTTGCAGCTTTCGCCACACATACATATATAGACAATAAAATTTAACAATGATTGATTGCGCGGGTGGTGGCAACAATGCTTTAAATCAAGTTTGCGAGCTTGAAGTAAACACCAACCCCATTGTATTTAACCAGTCTACGAACAACATAACAAAACTACCGCCAGCTGCAAGGCACTGACGCGTTTCGACCTTCCATGATCATCATCAGAGTACGACGGCAAACTGACTATCGAGGATCAAACCGCATTGAATATATATGGAAATCAAATTTAGATATGCGGCTCTCACCTCTAGCAGTCTTGCATACATTGAACTTGACTGGAAATGTCGGCTGCACAATTTCTATGCAGTCACGAACATTAACTGTTTGCAGCTTTCGCCACATATACATATATAGACAATACAATTTAACAATAATTGATTGCGCGGGTGGTGGTAACAATGCTTTAAATCAAGTTTGCGAGCTTGAAGTAAACACCAACCCCATTGTATTTAACCAGTCTTCGAACAACATAACAAAACTACCGCCAGCTGCAACGCACTGACGCGTTTCGACCTTCCATGATCATCATCAGAGTACGACGGCAAACTGACTATCGAGTATCAAAGCGCATTGAATATATATGGAAATCAAATTTAGATACGCGGCTCTCACCTCTAGCAGTCTTGCATACATTGAACATGACTGGAAATGTCGGCTGCACAATTTCGATGCATTCACGAACATTAATTGTTTGCAGCTTTCGCCACATATACATATATAGACAATACAATTTAACAATAATTGATTGCGCGGGTGGTGGTAACAATGCTTTAAATCAAGTTTGCGAGCTTGAAGTAAACACCAACCCCATTGCATTTTACCAGTCTACGAACAACATAACAAAACTACCGCCAGCTGCAACGCACTGACGCGTTTCGACCTTCCATGATCATCATCAGAGTACGACGGCAAACTGACTATCGAGTATCAAACCGCATTGAATATATATGGAAATCAAATTTAGATATGCGGCTCTCACCTCTAGCAGTCTTGCATACATTGAACTTGACTGGAAATGTCGGCTGCACAATTTCTATGCAGTCACGAACATTAACTGTTTGCAGCTTTCGCCACATATACATATATAGTACAATACAATTTAACAATAATTGATTGCGCGGGTGGTGGTAACAATGCTTTAAATCAAGTTTGCGAACTTAAAGTAAACACTAACCCAATTTTATTTGACCAGTCTACGAACAACATAACAAAACTACCGCCTGCTGCAACGCACTGACGCGTTTCGAGCTTCCATGATCATCATCAGTGTACGACGGCAAACTGACTATCGAGCATCAAACAGCATTGAATATATATGGAAATCAAATTTAGATATGCGGTTCTTACCTCTAGCAGTCTTGCATATATTGATCTTGACTGGAAATGTCGGCTGAACAATTTCTATGCATTCACGAATATTAATTGTTTGCAGCTTTCGCCACATATACATATGTAGACAATACAATTTAACAATAATTGATTGCGCGGGTGGTGGTAACAATGCTTTAAATCAAGTTTGCGAGTTTGAAGTAAACACCAACCCCATTGTATTTAACCAGTCTACGAACAACATAACAAAACTACCGCCAGCTGCAACGCACTGACGCGTTTCGACCTTCCATGATCACCATCAGAGTACGACGGCAAACTGACTATCGAGTATCAAAGCGCATTGAATATATATGGAAATCAAATTTAGATACGAGGCTCTCACCTCTAGCAGTCTTGCATACATTGAACTTGACTGGAAATGTCGGCTGCACAATTTCTATGCATTCACGAACATTAATTGTTTGCAGCTTTCGCCACATATACATATATAGACAATACAATTTAACAATAATTGATTGCGCGGGTGGTGGTAACAATGCTTTAAATCAAGTTTGCGAGCTTGAAGTAAACACCAACCCCATTGTATTTAACCAGTCTACGAACAACATAACAAAACTACCGCCAGCTGCAACGCACTGACGCGTTTCGACCTTCCATGATCATCATCCAGAGTACGACGTCAAACTGACTATCGAGGATCAAACCGCATTGAATATATATGGAAATCAAATTTAGATATGCGGCTCTCACCTCTAGCAGTCTTGCATAAATTGAACTTGAGTGGAAATGTCGGCTGCATAATTTCTATGCATTCACGAATATTAATTGTTTGCAGCTTTCGCCACATATACATATGTAGACAATACAATTTAACAATAATTGATTGCGCGTGTGGTGATAACCATGCTTTAAATAAAGCATGCGAGTTTGAAGAAAACACCAACCCCATTGTATTTAACCAGTCTACGAACAAAATAACAAAACTACCGCCAGCTGCAACGCACTGACGCTTTTCGACCTTCCATGATCATCATCAGAGTACGACGGCAAACTGACTATCGAGGATCAAACCGCATTGAATATATATGGAAATCAAATTTAGATATGCGCCTCTCACCTCTAGCAGTCTTGCATACATTGAACTTGACTGGAAATGTCGGCTGCACAATTTCTATGCAGTCACGAACATTAACTGTTTGCAGCTTTTGCCACATATACATATATAGACAATAAAATTTAACAATAATTGATTGCGCGGGTGATGGTAACAATGCTTTAAATCAAGTTTGAGAGCTTGAAGTAAACACCGACCCCATTGTATTTAACCAGTCTTCGAACAACATAACAAAACTACCGCCAGCAGCAACGCACTGACGCGTTTCGACCTTCCATGGTCATCATCAGAGTACGACGGCAAACTGACTATCGAGGATCAAACCGCATTGAATATATATGTAAATCAAATTTAGATATGCAGCTCTCACCTCTAGCAGTCTTGCATACATTGAACTTGACTGGAAATGTCGGCTGCACAATTTGTATGCAGTCACGAACATTAACTGTTTGCAGCTTTCGCCACATATACATATATAGGCAATACAATTTAAATAATAATTGATTGCGCGGGTAGTGGTAACAATTCTTTAAATCAAGTTTGCGAGCTTGAAGTAAACACCAATCCCATTGTATTTAACCAGTCGTCGAACAACATAACAAAACAGCCGCCAGTCGCAACGCACTGACGCATTTCGACCTTCCTTGATCATCATCAGAGTACGACGGCAAACTGACTATCGAGGATCAAACCGCATTGAATATATATGGAAATAAAATTTAGATATGCGGCTCTCACCTCTGGCTGTCTTGCATACATTGAACTTGACTGGAAATGTCGGCTGCACAATTTCCATGCATTCGCGCACAAAAATTGTTTGCAGCTTTCGCCACACATACATATATAGACAATAAAATTTAACAATAATTGATTGCGCGGGTGGTGGCAACAATGCTTTAAATCAAGTTTGCGAGCTTGAAGTAAACACCAACCCCATTGTATTTAACCAGTCTACGAACAACATAACAAAACTACCGCCAGCTGCAAGGCACTGACGCGTTTCGACCTTCCATGGTCATCATCAGAGTACGACGGCAAACTGACTATCCAGTATCAAACCGCATTGAATATATATGGAAATCAAATTTAGATATGCGGCTCTCACCGATAGCAGTCTTGCATACATTGAACTTGACTGGAAATGTCGGCTGCACAATTTCTATGCATTCGTGCACATTAATTGTTTGCAGCTTTCGCCACACATACATATATAGACAATAAAATTTAACAATGATTGATTGCGCGGGTGGTGGCAACAATGCTTTAAATCAAGTTTGCGAGCTTGAAGTAAACACCAACCCCATTGTATTTAACCAGTACACGAACAACATAACAAAACTACCGCCAGCTGCAAGGCACTCACGCGTTTCGACCTTCCATGATCATCATCAGAGTACGACGGCAAACTGACTATCGAGGATCAAACCGCATTGAAAATATATGGAAATCAAATTTAGATATGCGGCTCTCACCTATAGCAGTCTTGCATACATTGAACATGACTGGAAATGTCCGCTGCACAATTTCTATGCATTCGCGCACATTAATTGTTTGCAGCTTTCGCCACACATACATATATAGACAATACAATTTAACAATAATATATTGCGCGGGTGGTGGCAACAATGCTTTAAATCAAGTTTGCGAGCTTGAAGTAAACACCAACCCCATTGTATTTAACCAGTCTACGAACAACATAACAAAACTACCGCCAGCTGCAAGGCACTGACGCGTTTCGACCTTCCATGATCACCATCAGAGTACGACGGCAAACTGACTATCGAGTATCAAAGCGCATTGAATATATATGGAAATCAAATTTAGATACGCGGCTCTCACCTCTAGCAGTCTTGCATACATTGAACTTGACTGGAAATGTCGGCTGCACAATTTCTATGCAGTCACGAACATTAACTGTTTGTAGCTTTCGCCACATATACATATATATGCAATACAATTTAACAATAATTGTTTGAGCGGGTGGTGGTAACAATTCTTTAAATCAAGTTTGCGAGCTTGAAGTAAACACCAATCCCATTGTATTTAACCAGTCGTCGAACAACATAACAAACCTACCGCCAGCCGCAACGCACTGACGCGTTTCGACCTTCCATGATCATCATCAGAGTACGACGGCAAACTGACTATCGAGTATCAAACCGCACTGAATATATATGGAAATCAAATTTAGATATGCGGCTCTCCCCTCTAGCAGACTTGCATACATTGAACTGGACTGGAAATGTCGGCTGCACAATTTATATGCATTCACGAACATTAATTGTTTGCAGTTTCCGCCACATATACATATATAGACAATACAATTTAACAATAATTGATTGCGCGGGTGGTGGTAACAATGCTTTTAATCAAGTTTGCGAGCTTGAAGTAAACACTAACCCCATTTTATTTGACCAGTCTACGAACAACATAACAAAACTACCGCCAGCTGCAACGCACTGACGCGTTTCGACCTTCCGTGATCATCATCAGAGTACGACGGCAAACTGACTATCGAGTATCAAACCGCATTGAATATATATAGAAATGAAATTTAGATATGCGGCTCTCACTTCTAGCAGTCTTGCATACATTGAACTTAAATGGAAATGTCGGCTGCACAATTTCTATGCATTCGCGCACATTAATTGTTTGCAGCTTTCGCCACACATACATATATAGACAATACAATTTAACAATAATTGATTGCGCGGGTGGTGGCAACAATGCTTTAAATCAAGTTTGCGAGCTTGAAGTAAACACCAACCCCATTGTATTTAACCAGTCTACGAACAACATAACAAAACTACCGCCAGCTGCAACGCACTGACGCGTTTCGACCTTCCATGATCATCATCAGAGTACGACGGCAAACTGACTATCGAGTATCAAACCGCATTGAATATATATGGAAATCAAATTTAGATATGCGGCTCTCACCTCTAGCAGTCTTGCATACATTGAACTTGACTGGAAATGTCGGCTGCACAATTTCTATGCAGTCACGAACATTAACTGTTTGCAGCTTTCGCCACATATACATATATAGACAATACAATTTAACAATAATTGATTGCGCGGGTGGTGGTAACAATGCTTTAAATCAAGTTTGCGAGCTTGAAGTAAACACCAACCCCATTGTATTTAACCAGTCTTCGAACAACATAACAAAACTACCGCCAGCTGCAACGCACTGACGCGTTTCGACCTTCCATGATCATCATCAGAGTACGACGGCAAACTGACTATCGAGGATCAAACCGCATTGAATATATATGGAAATCAAATTTAGATATGCGGCTCTCACCTCTAGCAGTCTTGCATACA
>JAQBSW010012064.1:0-17961 GCA_029291075.1 Eudiplozoon nipponicum | reverse complement strand
ATCTTCACACTCTAAAAAAATTCAGGAGAACGCACGACCAGGCCCTCTTAAGGGCCCCCTATCAGTAACAAATCTCTATTCAGAGAACCTTAACTGAGTTTGTAACGTCGTACGGCATTTACTTGAAGCCGGGGCGTTTACAAAACAATTGAAATTATAAAGTACAATTCAAAAGTAGGGAAAGTAAAGTTGAATAAAATTTTGAAAAGCAAAGTATTTAACAATAAGGATGATATGAGTTGTGGAAAAGAATCATTCTCATCAACTTTGTGATAGTTCGTTCTGGACTAGGTAAGAACTAAATTAAGGTTCGTCAAGAGTTTAGAATAGAACAGAATAGAATATCTTTATTTGGATTCAAACCACACATGTTCCATCAAATAATAAAATTAGAAAATGTACAAAATAAAAAGATATCACATCACATATATATGTGCAATTAGTTGTACTTTACAATTTATCAGCATCAGAAAGTTCAGCTGTAAACAGTGATAGATTCTTCATCAAAATTAGGAAAATTTAAGTTATAATTCGAGTATAACATTTGTAAAAAAAGGGAACCATGACTAATAATTGATTGTGTGCATTGTTGATTCACAAGATGATATAATGTATAACATTTCAGTTTTAATAATACAAAATTTGAAGATAGAATCTTGAGAAATTATGTTGCTGAAAAACAATTAATCCTGTCTTTTATTTAACCATGAGAAAGTATTATCATAATCAAAATTACAAATATCAGCAGGATTGAATGGAAAGCTTTTATGCAATAGCACATTCTCCGAAACCATAAAGGATGCAGTGATACAAACTGTAATCTAGTGGCGTATTTAGTGCAGGAGATAGGACTAATTTGTTTCACAACTTTTCTTTGTACAGCTTCTATCGTATTAGAATAACCCTTTGTTAAAGGATTCCAAGTTGCGGCAGCATATTCTAGTATCGGTCTAATCCATATTATAAACATTTTAAATTTTATTTCATGCGATATATTATTTCTATATATTAATGCCCATCTGTTCTTGGCACTGCCTACTATCCTTTCAATATGTCTCTCAGTAGAAGCCGTACAATGAATAGTTATGCCTAAATCCTTAATTTCTTGCATAAGTTTAATCTCAAAAACATCATTAATCTCAGCATCATAAAAATAAGCATAATTAAAATCTGTTCTGTTACCTATTTTTAAAGCTCTCGTCTTTTTACTGTTTATTCTCAGCCCTAGTGTTAACAAGTATCTACATAAATCATACAATTCTAGTGTCACATTATTTTTGGAGAATTCGACATTCTTGGATCAATTGGAAAGATTATTTTTAAATCATCAGCGAATGTGCAAACTCGACCGTTAGGGATTTTAGTTTCCAAATGTGCAAATACAATTTTAAATAAAATTGGCCCCAAACTTGATCCCTGTGGAACTCCACTTGTTACCCTTTTCGAATTAGAAATCAAATCATTTACTTGAATACTCATTCTTCGATTATATAAATAGTATCTAAGTAATCTAAAAATATTCGGATCAATATTCAATAAATTAATTGCATTCAAAATAGCATCAAAAGATATACAGTCAATCGCTTTTGAGATATCTATGAATACAATTAATGCATCTAACCTTTTCTCATCTAATGTAATTACATGTTTCCACATAGAGAGCATATTAGTATTTGTCGACCTGTCTTTCGTAAAGCCATGTTGGCATATATCGAAATCAGCCGGCAGCATACTTTCTAAATGATCAAGTATCAATCGTTCCATTATCTTCAAAAACGAAGGGATAATAGAGATTAATCTATAATCACTGGCACGCGTTGGCTTACTTACTTTTGGCAAAGGTTTAGCTACTATTGTTAGTATATCGATTGGTTATTTCCCATTCTTCAAAATTCTATTTACAAAATTGCAAAGTGCATTCATAAAATTTAAAGGTAATTGAAGTAGGTTATCAATCGATATACCAAGGTGATCTTTTTGGTTTTTTGATTTTATTTTTAACATTAATTCTATCAATGCATCACTGTCAATAACAAGTCCTAGATCCTGGTTTCCCGAAGTATCCGGTAGATCAATGAAATTGCTTTCGTTCTGTGGATTACATAATAAGTTGCCAAATACTTCATCTAATTCACAGAGAAATTCATAGTGTGCAAGTAGACATATATTACTATGGCATGGCTATTTAAGCACGGCAATTTACCATGCAGTTCAGTTGTCGCATTTGCCTTCTGCTTTGCGTTACGTGTACGTGCTGTCGGCTGTCATTACCGACGCTGGTTATTGGATTGTCTTCACCAACAATTGGCAACATCATACGACACCTATCGTGTTGCTGTACAATTATCGAGACTAGCCAATTAATGCAGAACTTCAAAGAAGTTTCCACATCGAGATTACAACAACAGAAGGAACCACAGCCAGAGTCAACCCAAGGCTCTAGGAAATCTTCACACTGAAGGAACATTCTCGTCATTTGCCGGAGAACGCACGACCGGCCCTGTTAAGGGCCCTCTATCAGTACAAAATTATCCTTAGCACTTTAACCGAGTTTTTAACGTCGTACGGCCTTTATTTGAAACTGAAATGTTTACAAAATGGGCGACCGCGCCAGGATATTGAGTATTGTACTGTTTTTTGGCATAAATGAAAATGACTTTCGTTTTCATTTATTTTGGATAAAAATAGATTAACAATTGCGTTTACGTTTTCTTTACTCTGGTCGTTGTCTTTTGGGAATTTTGTTGGGTATACATTTTCTCTCTAAAGTCGTGGTCTTCTGGGAATTTTGTTGGATATACATGTGCTCTCTAAAGTCGTGGTCTTTTGGGAATTTTGTTTGGTATATGTGTTGTCCCTAAATACGTGGATTTCTGGTGAATTTTTTGGGTATATGCTCTGCTCAACTTTCCTACGTACAAAACTGCACCGTACGTACTCGACAGGCTCAATTGCGGAAAATTACAATTTTTGGAAGCAGTTACTGTGACGTGTTTTGTGAAGGAACTAATTCATCTGTTTTCTGCTCTCATCCAACTGCGGAAGACCTTCAATTGAGGAATCTGTTTGTGGGTAAGCGTTTCGTTAAAATATATTTATACATTTTCATATTGCTTATAAATTTATGCTTTTAAGATACCGTAAGATTGTTAGAATGTCAGGTCCAATTTTAGATATTGATGTTTCTGTTTGGGATGGAGATAGTGAACTATTCTTAATGCGCGTAGAATCCGCTTTCTCCCCGTTTCCTGATTATGACAGTCATCAAAAACTGTCGAAGATTTTTTGCTAAACTATCTTCTGTATTGCAGCGACGGATTTGTCCTAAGCTTGAGGCCATTAGGAAGCTACCTAATCTCATTTTGGGCCTGCAAAACGAAGTAGAATCCTTGCTTGGGCCCACAGAAACTGAGCAGATAATAAATAAATATGCGCAGTTAGACATGTCAAACATTGACCCCATCGAAATTTTGAGGGAAATACGGATACATTGGTATAAAAACAACATTTCTGACCATGAGGCTAAGGTTGTTTTTATTAACTATCTTCTACAATCATTAAAACTCTTTGCCAGACAGCTTCCCAACACTCCCTCTATAGATGACTTATCTGAGAGATGTGAGTTAGAATATAGCGTTTTGGAACCCAAAGTGAATCCGTCATCCTTTTGTTCACCCCCGCAAGATGATAGGCTCTCCTCTTTAGAGATGACAGTGGCGAATATGGCTAAAGTTCTAGAAGGATTAGCCATAACGAAATCCGAGCTAAATCAAGTGAATTCTCGACCCAAATTCGTTCCTAAGCCCAATTATAACGGTAGGCGGCGATCGAGATCCCCGCAATCCTTTAGCAGATATGCCCCAAAGAACTGGTGTTATAACCACCAGAAGTTTTTTTATTCATGCCAAGTCTGTCTCTGTCGTTCCGAAAAATTTCCGAATGAGTGCCAATTTCCACAGCTGACGGAAAGAACAACAGACCACAGGCGCAAGGGTGCATCAGGATCGGGAAACGTTTGGCGCAGGAAGTAGAAGACCATACTTTCTGCGCATCAACGGCACCACAGGGAAGAAACCAACTACAATCCGACATCCCTGTCGACTCTTTTCGTCCACGCCGAATTTTTAACATGGAGAGCCAAACGGACAACGCCGTTCGCAATCACTAGCCTACTTGTTTGCATGACCCGGCCAAACAGCCCAACGAGCTTCTGCACCTTCTTGATTTCAAAACTGGCGAAGAGTTCTTCGTAGACACAGGTGCAGCAGTCTCAGTTCTCAATGGTGATTCAATGGCCAAGATGTCGCTAGGCGTTCTTCTCGCAACAGCTACAGGCGAGCCCATACCAACTTATGGCTGCCAATACCGCACACTCAACATAGGTCTACGACGTGAATTTTCCCACAACTTCATCATTGCCAAGGTCTCACATAATATAATAGGCCTTGATTTCCTTCTAAAATTTCGGCTCATTGTTGATCTTGCCAATCAAAAGATCATCGACCCCTTCACCGGACTTGAGCAAAGCTTTTGGACACTTGCCTCCGAGCGTTTGGAGTTACAGGTCATTCAGCCAACACCAGTGCATCATTCAGCAGAGATATCAGCAGCTCTTCGAAAATACAAATCGCTTTTCGATCTTAACAAGTCAGAGCTACGAGTCTCCAACACGATGCACCATATCGTCACAGAAGGACAACCTATTGCACTCAAGAAGCGACCACTGGCTCCTGCTAAGCTGAAAGCTGCCCAAGAAGAATTCTCAAGGCTTTTGGAAGAGGGAATCATCAGACCATCGAAAAGTTCATGGGCGTCACCACTGCACTTAGTCTCAAAATCAAACGGATCGTACAGAGCCTGCGGAGACTACCGTAAGCTAAATTCAGTGACAAAATCTGATGCATATCCTATTCCAAATATTAACACCTCACTTGAAAAACTCAATGGAAGCAATTTCTTCTCAGTAATTGACCTCATAGAAGCCTACCATCACATCCCGGTAGCACTAGATGATATCGAAAATACTGCAGTCATCACTCCATTTGGCCTTTTCGAATATCTTTACATGCCTTTTGGACTTAAGTGTGCTACACAGACATTTCAAAGATTCATGGACTACATACTTCGCAACGACTCTGCTTATTGTATGTCATATCTCGATGACATTATGGTGTTCAGTCCAGATTCAGAATCTCATGCGAAGCATCTACGAAATGTCCTCTCACGCTTATCCAACCTTGGACTCAAGATCAACTGTGACAAGACTAAGATTGCAACTACATCCGTGGACTTCTTAGGACATCGTATCACGCGACAAGGTATTCAACGTTTGCCGTCAATGGCGAATTCAATCAAGAATATCAAGTCACCGAGGACTGTTAGCGAGTTGCAAAAATTCTGGGAGTACTAAACTACTATCTAAAGTTCCTTCCGTGCCTTTCAAAACAACTTTATCCTTTGTGCAGGCACCAGCGGAATCGAAAAGGACTTAGCAAGAATTCCATCATTTCTTGGTCATCCGAAGACGAGGAATTACTTTGACTCGCCATCAACTCGTTAGCAAATGCCACAATGCTAACACATCCAGATTTTCAACGACCATTTCTACTCACGACAGATGCTTCTGAATTTGCTATTGGAGCCACTTTGGAACAAGAGATCGACGGAGATCGGAAGCCTATCAGTTTCTACTCGCGTACTCTCCAACCAGTAGAAACGAGGTACGACACTTTCGGCCGAGAACTTCTCGCCATCCACGACGCAGTGCGCCATTTTATCAGCATCATTGACAGTAGCAGATTTGTTGTTTTCACAGATCATGCACCATTAGTTAGCGCACTTCGAAACGCAACTTCATCTATCGCCAAGTACCCTGCCAGAGTGGAAAGACAGCTTTCTCGTCTAAGCGAATGGCAATTTGACGTCTTTCACGTCAAGGGCGAACAAAACTTCATTGCAGATGCCCTTTCCAGGCCAGACGTCTCGCTACAACCACCTTCGCCGTCACCATTCACTGTCAACTCCGTGGCACTCAGTGAACCTGCTCTAACGCCAACTCTCCTGCGAACTGAACAACGCGGTGACATTCACATTCAAAGATCAATAGCCCGCCACCCAACCAAGTTCATATGCCGTCTGTGGGAAGGCTTACCAATTGTTTACTTCACGGGTACGCAGCCCAACAAGCCAGTTCTGCCGACCAGCCTTCAGAGAAAAGTTTTCGACTCAATTCACTCAATTTCTCACCCAGGAAGCCAAGCGACTGTCCGACTTCTCACAGATCGTTTCTGGGGTCACAGACTTAGGCAGAACGTTAAACAATGGGTCTCCGACTGTGCTATTTGCAACATTTTCGAACTACTTCTCCCCTAGCCATAGTCCACATCGACATAGTTCACCTGACAAACATTCAAGGTTTCAGCTACCTTCTAACTATGATTGATAGATTTACACGGTGGCCTGCGGCATTACCGCTCGGCACCATTTCGGCAGACGAAGTAACTAACGGTTTTATCTCTGCATGGATATCCAATTATGGTGTTCCCAATGAGGTCATCACTGACAGAGGCACTTGCTTCTCATCGGATCGTTTCAAAACCACCTTGCGGTACATGGGATGCACCTTACACCAGACGACTGCCTACCATCCCCAAGCTAACGGTATGGTAGAGAGAATGCATAGGAAACTCAAAGCTAATTTAGCAACATCGTCCATTAATGGTAACTGGGTCGATGCACTACCTTTAGTTCTGCTTGCCATGCGTTCCCGAACTCGTAAATCCATTAAAACGACAGCGTCACAACTCTTGTATTGCATGGATCTACGCCTGTCTAGTCAGCTCTCACGTCTACTACCGGCACACGATGACCCAAAAGACGAAGCTACCCGCCTTCGACTTCGATTCGGTAACATGTCTGAACAGCGGCCGAGACATACGCCTCGTCCAGTCTTCGTTCACCAACAGCTCCACAGCTGCAAGAGAGTACTGGTTCGCAACGACAATGCTGTTGCACCACTACAACCAAAGTATCGCGGTTCTTACCCGATTTTGCTCAGACAACCAAAATACTTCATTATTATGCAAGGCACTACACCGACATCAGTAAGCATAGACAGATTGAAACCGTTTATCGAACCGCTTGATCCTGAGAGCGTTCAACCTTCTACACACGTCTCAGGCTCCGTCTGTCCACAATCTCAATAGCCTGCTTTGTAAAACGCGTAATTGATATTTTTTAACATTAACATTGCGTATCAAATTTTTTTAACCTTACATTATTTTTCGCATTTATCTCACGTGGCATAACCAGCTGTTCTTAGCAAACAATTGTGTATAACTTTTGAACAGTTCTTTGGTATTATGCCATTTCTGAGGCAATGTTCGTGTACATATTTTTATGCAGTTACCTTTGATTTTAATGTATATATTTTTACATTATAATGTATTTCTCACACATGACATCACACTGCCTATTTTGGTATGACCAGTTACTAAGAGCTAACGCTTTCGTGTAGCAACACTAAGCAGTGATCAGCTTCATATCATAGTACAGGCCACTTTCAATGCATATCTCAAATTCATCAATTGCACAAAGACCACTCTACAAATATCATGACCACAACGTCGAGCACTCACTCTAGCTCCTTTAGTCGCATACAAACGTTTTGACGACGATCCAGCCAGCCTAGATTTTAACTTAAACCGGGCAACTTCAGAGGCGATCTACCTCGAAATCTTCACGTTGCGGCTCCCAAATCTTACACTGCTCTATTTTGCCTCACGCGGTATGACCAACCACTAGAGCTAACAATTTGTGTAGCATTTCCTAGTGGTTACTTGGCATCATATCATTGTTGAAGCAACAAACAAGCATACTTAAGCCCAGCATTTATGGTACATTATTTTTTTGCTTAACTTGGTTCGAACTCTGCCATGCATTTCTTATCTAGCCTCGTAGAGAGGAATTTTTTCCTTTTTTTCAGAGAGGAAAGTGTTGTAACGACACAAATTAATTGCCGACATATTGCGTAAATTAAATTAAATTTTATTTACGTTGCACCAATGAGAAAAAGGCGTTAATTAATTGTGTGCAAGTAGACTATGGCATGGCTATTTAAGCACGGCAAATTTACCATGCAGTTCAGTTGTCGCATTTGCTTTCTGCTTTGCGTTACGTGTGCGTGCTGTCGGCTGTCATTACATACGCTGGTTATTGGATTGTATTCACCAACAATTGGCAACATAGTGTTGGTGTACAACCAGCGAGACGAGCCAATTAATGCAGAACTTCAACGAAGTTTCCACATCGAGATTACAACGCAACAGCAAAAGGAACCACAGCCAGAGTCAACCCAAGGCTCTAGGACATCTTCACTCTGAAGGATATTTCTCGGCATTTGCCGGAGAACGCACGACCGGCCCTGTTAAGTGCCCCCTATCATAACAATAACTCTATATCCATAGCACTTTAACCGAGTTTGTAACGTCGTACGGCATTTACTTGAAGCTGGGGCGTTTACAATACTATTTATATAATCGGAGAATGAGTATTCAAGTAAACGATTTGATATCAAAATCGAAAAGGGTAACAAGTGAATCTACACAGGGATAAAGTTTGGGGCCAATTTTATTTAAAATCGTATTTGCACATTTTGAAACTAAGATCCTTAACGGTCGAGTTTGCAAATTCGCTGATGATTTAAAAATAATCTTCCCAATTGATCCAAAAAATGTTGAATTCTTCAAAAATATTGTGAAATTAGATTTGTATGATTTAAGTAGATATTTGAAAACACTAGGGCTAAGAATAAACGAAAAAGAGAAGAGAGCTTTAAAAATAGGTAACAGAACAGACTTTTATTATGTTTATTTTCATAATGCTGTGATTATTGATGTGTTTGAGATTAAACTTATGCAAGAAATAAAGTATTTAGGCATAACTATTCAATGTACAGCTTCTGCCGAGAGACATATTGAAAGGATAGTAGGCAGTGCCAAGAAAAGATGGGCTATAATAAATCGAAATATCTTATCGAATGGCATAAAACTTAAAATGTATAGAATATGGATTAGACGGATTCTAGAATATGCTTTCGCTACTTGGAATCCATTAAAAAAGGATTTGTCCAATAAGATAGAAGCCTTACAAAGAAAAGTTGTGAAACAAATTAGTCCTGTCTCCTGCACTATATACGCCACTAGATTACAGTTTGTATCACTGCTATCTTTATGGTTTCGGAGGATGTGCTATTGCATAAAAGTTTTCCATTTGAACCAGTGGACTGGTGCCTATATAAATCCAATAAGAAAGAGTCATGAAGTTAGAACTAGATCTTAGAATAGAATAGAATATCTTTATTTGGATTCAAACCACACATGTTTCATCAAATAATAAAATTAGAAAATGTACAATATAAAAACATATCACATCACATAAATATGTGCAATTAGTTGTAATGTACAATTTATCAGCATCAGAAAGTTCAGCTGTAAAGAGTGATAGATTGTTCATCAAAATTAGGAAAATTTAAGGTATAATTCGAGTATAACATTTTGTAAGAAAAAAGTTAACCATGACTAATAATTGATTGTATGCAATGTTGATTAACAAGATGATATAATGCATAACATTTCAGTTTAATAATACAAAATTTGAAGATAGAATCTCGAGAAATTATATTTGCTGAAAAAATTAATCCTGTCTTTTATTTAACCATGAGAAAGTATTATCATAATCAAAATTAAAAATATCAGCAGGATTGAACACTTTTTCTAGTTCGGTAGATAAAAAATTTAAAAGACATTTTAGTTGGAGGCGTTTCTCTAAGCCTATAATGATCCTTCCGCAGATCTGAACAATTGGCAATATCTCCTCCTTTGGTGGGGAATGTTGCGAGCAAGTTATTCTCTTTTTCGAAAATCTACAAAATTTATAACCAATTGCCAAAGGGGCTTAGAGAAACGCCTCCATCTAAGATGTCTTTTAAATTTTTATCTACTGAACTAGAGAAAGTCTACAATCCTGCTGATATTTTTTATTTTGATTATGATAATACTTTCTCATGGTTGAATAAAAGACAAGGATAATTGTTATCGGAAGCAGAATTTCTTGAGATTTTTATTTCAAGTTTTGTATTATTAAAATTGAAATGTTATGCATTATATCATCATGTTAGTCAACAATACATACAATCAATTGCTAGTCATGGTTCTCATTTTTGCATAATGTTACACTCGAATTATACTACTAATTTTCCTATTTTTGATGATGAATCTATTATTCTCTCAGCCGAACTTTCTGAGTATTGATATATGTACAGTGCAACTAGTAAGATTTACTTATCTACATGAAAATAATTGCACATTTTTATGTGATGTGACATCTTTTTTATATTGTACATTTGCCAATTTCATTATTTGATGGAACATGTGTGGTTTGGATAAATAAAGATATTCTATTCTATTCTATTTTATTCTATTCTATTATATTCTATTCTATTTTATTCTATTCTATTCTAAAAGAATGTTTTAGAAAATTAACGAATAATTTATTTTTAAATAAAATTAGTTTACGATTCACCAACTGGGAAGAGTTCCGCCGACTCTGTGACACAGTTAACTGGAGGGACCTCTTTCTCCAAAACAATCTCTCCTCGTGCTTTTCCGAAGTCCATAATATCCTATCCTCCCACTATAACTCCGCCACCTCTATCCAACAGGTATACTCGACGAATAAGTTGAACGCTCTGTTTAAGACACGTGACAACCTCGCACGCAACTCTCGTCTACGCATATCGTCACTTGCCCGCGCCCTCGCTGTGAGACGCATCGATGTGCTCATTAAACAGGCTATCAACAAACAAGCGCTTTACATCGAACAACGCATCCGCTCAGCTCCTAACCCCCGGGCAAAGTTCGCTATCATCAAACACCAATTGCTGCAAAAGCCCAAAACCTCGTTTATCAACTTCTCTCAGTCAGGCGACCCCTGCTTTGCCAATGATTATTTGACTCACCTTCTCGATTCCTTTTCCACTCCCACTCTGCCTGTTGAGATGTTAGACAACGGAGACACCGAGAACTTTCGCTGGTTCCATGTCTCTCCGGCTTCCGTCGCCCAAGCAGTTAAGCACATTAAATCTAAACACAAATTTGATCAATATTGTGTCACGGTCAGTATGATTGCCCTTCTAGGCTGGAACGTCTTCTCTCTGATTGCAAATGTTATTAATCATTGTCTCAAAACCACCTATCTTTCCCCGGACTGGCTCAATTCGACGATCTCTCCTATCCCTAGAAATGGCACTTCATCGATCTCATCATTTAAAGACCTCCGCCCCTTTCCTATCGTCCCTTCTTTCACCAAAATCTTCGACAGGATCTTATACAACCTAATCTACCCCTCCATTAAGTCTCATGTAAACTTCTATCTCCTCGATGATCAACATGGCTTTCTGCATGGCCGCTCCTCTTCCACCAACTTAGTTAGTGTTCTCGATCATTGCTACTCCTCCTTCTCTAAAGGGCTTCAGTGCACCCTCCTATTCCTGGATATTTCCAAGGCTTTTGACTCGCTGTCATTTCCAGCAATCGAATCCGCCTTACTGAGAAGCGGTATCTGCGGCAACGTTCTCAATCTTATCAGTTACTATCTCCGAAACCAATATGCGACAGTAAAAGTTGGCAGTAGTCACTCGAGGCCAGCCCATATAAGATCCGGTGTTCCCCTGGGCTCCGTACTTGGTCCCATTCTCTTCAACCTTACGCTCGCGCACATACAGGTTGAAGACAACCTTATCAAACTGTTCAAATATGCGGATGGCATGGTTATCGTATTCAGCAACTCCAAAACATCCAACCCCTCCTTATCCCTTATATCTGAGCTCCTATCCTCGTTCCACTCGCAGCTCAGCAGAATCGGCCTCAAACTAGATCCCACTAAAACTCGCCTAATGAAACTCTCATCTGATCCATTCTGCTCTATCCCGGTTGCCAACTACCCCCTTGATATAGAAATAATAGATTCGGCCAAACATCTTGGCATTCACTTCTCAAAATCCCTAGACTTCTTCCTACACCTTACACACACTAATTCCAAACTCTTCAAATGGGCCTGTCTGATCTGTTTTAAGACTAACAATCCCACTCTCCAACTCACGTTATTCAAGGTCTACGTTCTGCCCCTCATTTTCTACGCCAGCGAATTCTACTGTCCTCTCACCCACGCCTCCTCCTATACTATTGAACAGGTATCCTCCAGATTTCTAAAGCGAGTTTTCCCGAAATGCCAAAACTATAGGGAACGCCTACTCCTGGCAAACCTTCTTCCGCTTTGGTTCACCCGTCACCTTCGCGTCATTTCTTTTATCCATAAGATCACAACTTGCTTACCACTCTCCAACTTAGCCCACCCCAGTCACCACTATGCCACACGTTTTAGTAACTCTTCTATCCAAGCCAACCATACCACCACCATATTTAAAAAAAATCTATCTCTTCTCCAAAGTCACTAATCTCTTCAACGCTCTATCCACAGATATAAAGCTCCTACCCCAGCATGAATTCAAAAAGGCAGCCAATCAGTACTTTTTCAACAAACGTTTTTGTGATATGACCGATTGGTAACGAAACTGGTTTCTTCACCCCAGGCTATTCTCTTTACTAACTTCGGAGGGCGAAATCCCTCAGGCAGCCATCTAATCTTCCACTTTACCTCTCTTGTCTTATTCTTTTCTTCTAGATTCACTAATACCACCTCTCAGCCCATTCCTAACCCCATTATATCCACGTTGTGGATACTCTACTACGTTTTGCTCATCCAACTCTTTTCTTTCTTTCTTGTTTCAGCGGAGGACCGGAAACCCAACAGCCCTACCGATCCACCAACGGTTCGCTTCGGACTTCGACTCTCCATGGTCTTCTTTTAATTACAATCACGTTCTACGGATGCCTGCGATCCCTGCAAGACTCGCTCGCCTCAATCCTGCTGACTCCATCTATGTCCATGCTTTGCTCCATCAATTCAATCGTCACGACAATGGACTCCATCGGTCGACGTCTACCTCCGGGCCGCCATCTTTTCATCTTCATCTTTGTTTTCGATCTCACATTCACCTTGAAGATCTGATACTTCACGGACTATCTCCAATTGATCTTGTCTAGTCAAATGGAACTTCGTTTATATTTATTTTTCACCAGATTGAACTATCTTGATGTTAATGATAACTTTTCCCCTCCCCAACCCCTCCCCTGCTATTAAATACTTTGCTAGTCACAATTTCACTCACCTCCACATATCTACTGTAAACGCCCTGGCTTCAAGTAAATGCCGTACGACGTTACAAACTCGGTTAAGGTGCTCTGAATAGAGATTAGTTAATGATATGGGGGCTCTTAAGAGGGCCTGGTAATGCGTTCTCTTGAAGTCTTCAGAGTTGAAGATGTCCTAGAGCCTTGAGTGGACTCTGGTTGAGTTGTCGCTCCCGTGGTTAAGCTGTGATCGCGTTGTGGATGGTGTCCTGCAGGTCCTGCACTCAATTGGCTCGTCTCTCCGGGATCCCGCAACAAGATGAGTCACGGATGTAGTTAGTTGTTGGTGAAACTATCAAATCACCAGAGTAGGTATTGACAGCCGACAGAGCGCACACGTATTGACAGCCGACAGAACGCACACGCGTGAAGTAGGTAGAAGGCAAATGCCACAACTGACTTGCATGGTAAATTACCGTGCTTAAATAGCATGCAATATGTGTACTTGCATACTATTGGTTAAACGTGGTTAGACGTGGTTAAACGGCAATTTGCTTTTTTTTCATTGGTGCAACGTAAATAAATTTGAATTTAATTTACGCAATATGTCGGCGATTGATTTGTGTCGTTACAACACTTTCCTCTCTGAAAAAAAAAAAAAAATATTCCTCTCTGCGAGGCTAGATAAGAAATGCATGACAGAGTTCGAACCAAGTTAAGCAAAAATATGATGAACCATAAGTGCTGGGCTTAAATATGCTTGTTGGTTGCTTTAACAATGATATGATGCCAGGTAACCACTAGGAATTGCTACACAAATTGTTAGCTCTAGTGGACGGTCATAGCACGAGACAAAATAGAGCAGTGTAAGTTTTTTGGAGCCGCAGCGTGAAGATTTCGAGGTAAATCGCCTCTGAATTTGCCAGGTTTAAGATAAAACCTAAGCAGGTTGGATCGTTGTCAATGTGTTTGTATACGGCCAAAGGAGCTAGAGTGCTCGACGTTGTGGTCATGACATTTGTAGAGTGGTCTTTGTGCAATTGATAAAGTTGAGATATGCATTGAAAGTGGCCTGTACTATGATATGAAGCTGATCACTACTTAGTGTTGCTACACGAAAGCGTTAGCTCTAAGTAGCTGGTCATACCAAAATAGGTAGTGTAATGTCATGTGTGAGAAATACATTATAATGTAAAATATATATACATTAAAATCAAAGGTAATTACATAAAAATATGTACACGAACATTGCCTCAGAGATGGCATAATACCAAAGAACTGTTCAAAAATGCTACACAAATGTTAGCTAAGAACATCTGGTTATGCCACGTGAGACAAATACTAAAAATTAACGTAAGGTTAAAAAAAACATTTTATAGTTAAATGTTAATGTTTAAAAAAAATTAATTACGCGTTATACAAAGCAGGTTGAGAATGTGGGCAGACGGAGCCTGATACGTGTGTAGAAGGTTGAACGCTCTCAGGATCAGGTGGTTCGATAAACGGTTTTAACCTGTCTATGCTTACTGATGTCGGTGTAGCGCCTTGCATAATGATGAAGTATTTTGGCTGTCTTAGTAAAATCGGGTAAGGACCGCGATACTTTTGTTGTAGTGGTGCAACAGCATTATTGTTGCGAACGAGTACTCTCTTGCAGCTGTGGAGCTGTGGGTGAACGAAGACTTGACGAGGCGTGTGTCTCGGCTGCTGTTCGGACATGTTACCGAAATGAGGTCGAAGGCGGGTAGCTTCGTTTTGTGGGTCATCTTGTGCCGGTAGTAGACGTGGGAGCTGACTAGGCAGGCGCAGATCCATGCCATACAAGAGTTGTGACGCAGACGTTTTAATGGATTCTCGAGTACGAGAACGCATGGCCAGCAGAACTAAAGGTGGTGCATCGACCCAGTTGCCATTAATGGACGAGGATGCTAAAGCTGCTTTGAGTTCCCTATGCATTCTCTCTACCATGCCATTAGCTTGGGGATGGTAGGCAGTCGTCTGGCGTAAGATGCATCCCATGTACCGCAAGGTGGTTTTGAAACGATCAGATGAGAAGCAAGTGCCTCTGTCCGTGATGACCGCATCGGGAACACCATAATTGGATATCCATGCTGAGATAAAACCGTTAGTTACTTCGTCAGCAGAAATGGTGCCAAGAGGTAATGCCGCAGGCCACCGTGTAAATCTATCGACCATAGTTAGAAAGTAGCTGAAACCTTGAACCTTTGTCAGATGAACTATGTCGATGTGGACGATGGCTAGGCGAGAAGTAGTTCGAAATTGTTGCAACGTAGAACGAGTGTGTCGTGTGATCTTATTTTTCTGACAAATAGCACACTCGAAGAACCATCGTTTAACATTCTGCCTAAGTCTGTGACCCCAGAAACGATCTGTAAGAAGTCTGACAGTCGCTTGGCTTCCTGGGTGAGAAATTGAGTGAATTGAATCGAAAACCTTCCTCTGAAGGCTGGTCGGCAGAACTGGCTTGTTTGGCTGCGTACCCGTGAAGTAAACAATTGGTAAGTCTTTTTAGAGACGGCATATGAACTTGGTTGGGTGACGGGCTACTGATCTTTGAATGTGAATGTCACCGCGTTGTTCAGTTCGTAGGAGAGTTGGCGTTAGTGCAGGTTCACTGAGTGCCACGGAGTTGACAGTGAACGGTGACGGCGAAGGTGGTTGTAGAGAGACGTCTGGCCTGGACAGGGCATCTGCAATGAAGTTCTGTTTGCCCCTGACGTGAAAGACGTCAAATTGCCATTCGCTTAGACGAGAAAGCTGTCTTTCCACTCTGGCAGGGTACGTGGCGATAGATGAAGTTGCGTTTCGAAGTGCGCTAACTAGTGGTGCATGATCTGTGAAAACAACAAATCTGCTACTGGCAATGATGCTGATAAAATGGCGCACTGCGTCGTGGATGGCGAGAAGTTCTCGGCCGAAAGTGTCGTACCTCGTTTCTACTGGTTTGAGAGTACGCGAGTAGAATCTGATAGGCTTCCGAACTCCGTCGATCTCTTGTTCCAAAGTGGCTCCAATAGCGAATTTAGAAGCATCTGTCGTGAGTAGAAATGGCTTTTCGAAATCTGGATGCGTTAGCATTGTGGCATTTGCTAACGAGTTGATGGTAAGTCGAAGTAATTCCTCGTCTTCGGATGACCAAGCAATGATGGAATTCTTGCTAAGTCCTTTTCGGTTTCGCAGGTGCCTGCACAAAGGATAAAGTTGTTTTGAAAGTCCTGGAAGGAACTTGCGATAATAGTTTAGTACTCCCAGGATTTTCTGCAAATCGCTCAAAGTCCTTGGTGACTTGATATTCTTGATTGAATTCGTCTTTGACGGCAACGGTTGAATACCTTGGGCCGTGATACGATGCCCCAAGAAGTCGACGGATGAAGTTGCAATCTGCGTCTTGTCACAGTTGATATTGAGTCCGTGGTTGGATTAGCGTGAGAGGACATTTCGTAGATGTTTCGCATGAGATTCTAGATCTGGACTGAATACCATAATGTCATTTAGATATGACATACAATAAGCAGAGTCGTCGCGAAGTATGTTGTCTGTGAATCTTTGAAATGTCTGAGTAGCACACTTAAGTCCAAAAGGCATGTAAAGATATTCAAAAAGGCCAAATGGAGTGATGACTGCAGTTTTCTTGATATCCTCTGGTGCTACTGGGATGTGATGGTACGCTTGTCTGAGGTCAATCACTGAGAAGAAATTGCTGCCGTTGAGTTTTTCGAGTAACGTGTTGATATTTGGAATAGGATATGCATCAGATTTTGTCACTGAATTTAGCTTACGGTAGTCTCCACAGGTTCTGTACGATCCGTTTGATTTTGAGACTAAGTGCAGTGGTGACGCCCATGAACTTTTTGATGGTCTGATGATTCCCTCTTCCAAAAGCCTTGAGAATTCTTCTTGGGCAGCTTTCAGTTTAGCAGGAGCCAGTGGTCGCTTCTTGAGTGCAATAGGTTGTCCTTCTGTGACGATATGATGCATCGTGTTGGAGACTCGTAGCTCTGACTTATTAAGATCGAAAAGCGATTTGTATTTTCGAAGAGCTGTTGATATCTCTGCTGAATGATGCACTGGGATTGGCTGAATGACCTGTAACTCCAAACGCTCGGAGGCAAGTGTCCAAAAGCTTTGTTCAAGTCCGGTGGAGGGGTCGATGATCTTTGATTGGCAAGATCAACAATGAGCCGAAATTTTAGAAGGAAATCAAGGCCTATTATATTATGTGAGACCTTTGCAATGATGAAGTTGTGGGAAAATTCACGTCGTAGACCTATGTTGAGTGTGCGGTATTGGCAGCCATAAGTTGGTATGGGCTCGCCTGTAGCTGTTGCGAGAAGAAGGCCTAGCGACATCTCGGCCATTGAATCACCTTTGAGAACTGAGACTGCCGCACCTGTGTCTACGATGTACTCTTCGCCAGTTTTGAAATCAAGAAGGTGCAGAAGTTCGTTTGGCTGTTTGGTCGGGTCATGCAAACAAGTAGGCTGGTGATAGCGACCGGCATTGTCTGTTTGGTTCTCTATGTGAAAAATTCGGCGTGGACGAAAAGAGTCGATAGGGATGTCGGATTGTAGTTGGCTTCTTCCCTGTAGCGCCGTTGATGCTGTTGATGTGCAGAAAGTACCGTCTTCTACTTCCTGCGCCAGACGTTTCCCGATACTGATGCACCCTTGTGCCTGCGGTCTGTTGCCTC